>BPLQ01001802.1:0-10264 GCA_021605075.1 Caerostris darwini | reverse complement strand
GGTTGGGGGAAAAAAGAAATCCATTATTTTTTCGATAGATGGCTGTAGTGATCGATATCACGTAAAAGTATCATCAAACAATTTCAGATTTATGCTCGTTAGAAAGGTGGCACTTCGTACTAAAATAATTCTTTTTCTGTTTTTTGTTTGGTCCATTCAGTTGGGAGTTACAGGGTGTTAAAAAATGGAAGTGAACAAAGAGAAAATTCGGTACATTTTACAGTTTTTCTTTTGACAAAGGCGAAAATGCAAGAGCTAAAATTGTGAATTGGTGTTTATGGTTCCGATACTGTAACAGCCAATTATGTGCAATTTGGTCAGAGATTCCGCTCAGGAATTTTTGATGTTAAAGATGCAATTGCACAGGTAGGCCGGTCGTCGAAAATGTCGATAAAATCGGAGAAATGATCGAAGTTGACCGGCATGTTAGCAGTCGTAACATCGCCCAGGAGCTAAAAATCGACCATAAACAGTTTTAAACCATTTACACAAAGCTGGATTCAAAAAGAAGCTCGATGTTTGGGTGCCACACCAATTAACAGAAAAAAAACATGATGGATCGAATTTCCATCTGCGAAGCCTTGGCCAACGGAATGAGATAGACCCATTTCTTAAAACGGATGGTGACTGGAGATGAGAAATGGATCACATACGATAACCCTGTGCGAAAAACGATCGTGGTCAAAGAGCGATGAAGCACCTCAAACGGTGGCCAAACCAGGACTAACGGCCAGGAAGGTTCTGTTATGCATTTGGTGGGACTGGAAGGATTATTTATTATGAGTTGCTTCCATATGGCTAAACGCTAAATTCTGATCTCTACTGTCAACAACTGGACCGTTTGAAGATAGCGATTGACCAGAAACGGCCAGAATTGGCCAACAGGAGAGGTGTCGTGTTCCACCAGGACAACGCTAGGCCACACACATCTACAGTGACTCGGCAGAAACTTCGGGAGCTTGGTTGGGAAGTTTTAATGCATCCGCCATACAGTCCGGACTTGGCACCAAGCGATTATCATCAATTTCTTGCATTGCAAAAATTTATTTAATGATAAAAATTGGCATCTAGGGAGGATTGTGAAAATCGACTACTAGAGTTTTTGCAAATAGAGACCAGGACTTCTATGAGAGAGGCATTATGAAGTTACCTTAAAATGGCAACAAATCATACAACAAAACGGTGCATATTTGACCCAAATCGGACAATCCGAAGCATGTTAAATAGAGTCCTGAAGTTCATATAAAAATAATGGATTTCTTTTTCCCCAACCTAATATAATAATAATCGTCAAGTCAATGCATATAATTTCTTCTATTGAAACCACACTCAATGTGCTAAGATTTTCAAAAATAATAAATTGCAAAATTCTATCTCAATCATTTATAGACATTTTCGTGATGCTATTATTAATCCTCCAAAATAAATGTCATCATAATGGATTCATGGAAAAAAAACTAAATTGAAGATTTTAGATCAACATCATATATCATCTAACTCTATTAATCCAGATTTCAGATGTCAAAAACAGTATGTCAAGTACAACACGGTCGTCAGTATCGAGTTATACAATAAAAGTTTATGATTGCCATTGTTGTCCTCTTTTAGTACTGAAGTGACAAAAAAGTCATGGGATAGCAATATGCAAGTTTTCAGATGGCAGTAGCATCGCGTAGAACAGGTATAAATGCAAAGTGCTTTCGCAGAGCTTTCATTTCTGTTCAAGTTATTCATGTGAAGAGGTTTTGACGTGATGATGACCGCACGGAATTAACAGACTTTGAACGCGGAATGTTAGTTGAGCCAGACGCATGGGTCATGCCATTTCGGAAATCGTTAGAGAATCTCAACATTCCCAGATCCACTGTGTCAAGAGTGTGCCGAGAGTATGAAATTTCAGGCATAACATCCCACCATGGACAGCGCAGTGGTCGACCGCCTGCACTTAACGACCGAGACCGGCGACGTTGCAAAGAGTCGTAAATTTAACAGACAAGCAACACTGCGTCAAATAACCGCAGAAATCAATGTGGGACGTACAAGGGACTTGTCTGTTAGAACTGTGCGGAGAAATTTGGCTTTCTTGGGCTATTCCAGCAGAAGACCGACTCGAGTGCCTTTACTGACAGAACGACATCGCTTGCAGCGACTCTCGTGGGCACGTGAGCATATCGGTTGGTCCCTAGATGAATGGAAAACCGTGGCCTGGTCCGATGAGTCACGATTTCAGTTGGTAAGAGCTGATGGTAGGGTTCGAGTGTGGCGCAGACCCACGAAGCCATGGACCCAAACTGTCAGCAAGGCACTGTTCAAGCTGGTGGTGGCTCCGTAATGGTGTGGGCTGTTTTTCCATGGCATGGACTTGGTCCTCTGGTGCGACTGGACCGAACATTGACTAGAAATGCTTATGTTCAGCTACTTGAGATCACTTGCAGCCATTCATGGACTTCATGTACCCAAACAACGATGGGATTTTTATGGATGACAATGTTATGTCACCGGGCCACAACTGTTCACGATTGGTTTGAAGAACATTCTGGGACAATTCCAACGAATGATCTGGCGACCTAGATCGCCCGACATGAATCCCATCAGCATTTATGGGACATCATCGAGAGGTCTGTTCGTGCCCAAAATCCTGCATCATCAACGCTTTCACAATTATGGACATCTATCGAGACAGCATGGCTCAATATTCCTGCAGAAGACTTCCAACGACTTGTTGAGTCCATGCCACGTCGAGTTGCGGCACTTCGCCGGGCGAAAGGAGGGCCGACACGATATTAAGAGGTATCCCATGACTTTTGTCACTTCAGTGTATATTTAGGCGATTTATGGCTATTTATTCCTCATTTTCGGTGACTAAGAAAATAAGTTTAAATTTCCTTTAAGGAATTTATTCTATTGAAACCACAGGCAATGTACAAAGATCTTCAAGAAATAAATAAAGTGCAAAATTCATATCTCGAATTATCTAAAAACATGATGATGCTATTATTGATCTTTAAAAAAAAACCCATCATAATAATGGATTGATGAGAAAAAATTAATTTGAGATTTTAGATCGACATCATATTTCAAATGACTCTGTCTGGATTTCAAACGGAAATGTCTTAGTTCTTTACGAAGATGTCAAAAAGCAGGTATCAAGTACAGCATGGTCGTCAATATTGAGTTAATATATCAAGTTATGACTGTGATTGTTTGTGTCTTTATATTTCAGAAAATTAGGACTGTTTTATAAGTTTCATTTCCTTTGAAATATTTTCTTCTATTGTAACACCACTATTTATTGAAACAATTTATTGTTTTTGAAAATCTTTGTACATTTTTTCAATGTACAAAGATTTTCAAAATACAATAAATTGCAAAACTCCTATCTCGAATTATTTAAAGACATTTTCTTGCTTCTATTATAGATATTTCAAAAAAATTGGATAAAATAGATTGATGAAGAAAAAAAATCGAAAATTTAGATCAACATCATATTTCATCGGACTCTATTAATCTGAATTTCAGATGGAAATCTTTTAGTTATTTACAAAGATATTAAAAAGCACATGTCAAGTACAACATGATTTCAGTATTGAGTTAGTACACCAAATTTATGACTGCCATTGTTGGTCTCTTGATATTTCGGTGGATTATGGCTAGGTATTCATTATTTTCGTTGGGAAAGAAAATAAGTTTAATTTCCTTCGAAAGCTTTTCTTCTATTAAAACACCACGCAGTTTACAAAGATTTTCAAGAAACAACAAATTGCAAAATTCCTATCTCGAATCACCTAAAGACGTTTTCAAGATGCTATTATTGATCCCTCAAAAAAAACCTATCATGATAATTTTTTTTTTGTTTTTTTTTTCATCAATCCATTAAGATTTTTAATCAGCATCATATTTCATCTTTAATCTGGATTAATCTGGATTTCAGATGGAAATCTTTCGGCGTAAACTTCAGTTCTTTTCGAAGACGTCAAAAAAAGAGCATCCATAAGGTAGACAGTTAATATTAAATAGATGGGTACATTTATACTCTTAAAACCATCCCTTTTATAAATGCTGCTCCCTTTTTTTTCAAAATACAATGGCAGAAAAAATTCTCTTTTGATCATTAATAATTTTAGATTGAACATTTCCTGTTACAAAAGGACGTCATACAACAATTAGTAAATAATAAAAACCATAAATTTAGCCACAGAACAAATTAACAAAATATTTAATAAGTAAACAAAAAAAAGTTTTGTTAGCTGTTCTTTTGTTTTTACATAATATGCTTCTCAAAGAAATGTAAAATAGGTTGAATCAACATACTATACAAACATTTTAAACGCTGTTGGCTTTTAATTAATTGGTTGTCGAAACAAAGTTTACACTCTACTTTTTTTTTATTCTGTTAACATGCGATGTTTAATTAAATGTGAACGATTAAAAAAATGGCTGAACATGTTTTCTGAATACAGTGTGTATATTTATTCATGAGATCAATTCATGCTACATCAAATTAGCTGCTCGATTTGTGGTTTTGCAAATATGCTAATTAATGGGAATTTTAATAAGTCTTTTTTACCAGACTCTGAGGCTTTGTTTTATGTTGTCATGGAAACATAAATTTTTTTTTTCTTATTAATTCAACCGAGCGAAACAAGAAAAATTGTTTGAAGAAAATGGATAGATACGGCATTTCTTTTACTTTGATTATGTTTAGTTAACTGAAGTTTCTAAAATTACATTTTATTTCTTCCTGGATTTTTTTAATCTATTAAATCGATGAAATTTGGTTACAGTTATTTTGTAGAAATTGTGGTGACTTTGATTACCGCCCAGTTAATAAGGTAGACTGAATATGAAATCTTATTAGGTTGTATCTGCTATTTATTCGATCCTTCAATATTAAGAGTGGAGAATGCAGCCATAGCTTAAGTCTAAAATCTTTTCAAAAACCCTACAGATTGTCAAAAAGAAAAGAATTTAATTTCCCCAAATTGGTAAAATTTCAGAAATTTTTTTTTTTTAATGCAACATCTTTCGCTTCTTAGATGAAAGTTTAGATTTTGGTTTACAGATAGTATTGTTTTAGAATAAAATTGATTTAATTTTGAGCTAACTATTACAAATCTATTATTATATTTACTATTAAAAACCTATTATTCTGTTTACTATTACAAATCTATTATTTATACTTTCTTTACCTGGCCTGAATGGCCGAGTGGCTAGTGCTCTGGAGCTTGGTACCACAGGTTTCGGGTTCGAGTCCCGGCGGTGCCATGGATGTTTGTAAAGGTTCGGCATCCACTTTAAACCGTAGGTCTCGGTCTAATAGGATCGTAGAGCGTTGCGGGGGGAATTTACAATTCGCCTCATTAATATGCACCTTTTTCACTATTTACGTACGTCCGCCGACCTTCGATTAGCATTGTTTACGTTCGCCTCGCATCACAACCGCTCTTGTTATGTGTGATAGACTCTGCCCTCTCTTTCCTTTCTAAACTCTCCAGGAATGGCACTGCATTGGTTAAATCTTAATGTTACTCCTTATATTTATTAAAAATAAAAATAAATATTTAATTTAACTATTATTTTTACATTTTTAGAAATTTTTAAAAAATTTTATCAATACTAACAGTAATTTCTCTTTTTATTTTTTTATACAGAGCATGTGCTCTTTTAAATGTTAATTTATTCTCAATAACTTAATTTGGTTAACTATAATTATGATACTTAAATTCTTCGGAGGTACAGGGTGATCCCTATGGACTCCAATATACAATAGCCTCTGCTCTGCTCTGCTCTGGGTAGTGCTAAGTGAGTAACGTCGGTGCAGCGCTTACCTTAAGGCATCCAAGACAATTGTCTAAGTGTTTTCCAGCTGCATTAGAAAGAAAAAGTATTTTCTTTAGCAATTTATGGGGTTA
Organism: Caerostris darwini; assembly: GCA_021605075.1. Lineage (NCBI taxonomy): Eukaryota > Metazoa > Arthropoda > Arachnida > Araneae > Araneidae > Caerostris > Caerostris darwini. The sequence continues at coordinate 4,352 of BPLQ01001802.1, read as the reverse complement.
TTGACAAAATTTTAGACTTAAGCTGGATTCTCCTCTCTGAATATTGAAAGGAAATTTAAAACTAATCTTTATTCATGTTATACATTTGACGTAATATTTTTTATATACCACACACAAAAAAAAACGTACAAAAAAACAGCCCCAGCACAATAAAGGATTGCACAAAAACAGGTTTGAATGCCATATATTCAACATCCAATCTTTCTTTTCATCCCTATCCCATTGAATGCAAGGTGGGGAGGGGAGGATATAATGAACTTGAAGCAAACGTGTCTGCATGAGAAGATCATAATTCTAAGTTTAACAAATAAATTAATAGTTTAAAAACTAAAAATACGCTTTTAGAGTTAATCAATCTAAAAGTAAAAAATAATTGTTAACATAAGAATAAAATGACTGACGAGAAATGAATGTCACTGTTCTAAAAGCGTAAGTGCTCGATATCAATCGTTATAATTTTTCACTAGTTTCATTCCGAAATGCAGAGTTAGTTTAAAATGTCATGCAAAAGCACCCACGCTTTTAGAACAGTGACATTCATTTTTCGTCAGTCATTTTATTCTTATGTTAACAATTATTTTTTTACTTTTTTAGATTGATTAACTCTAGAAGCGTATTTTTTTAGTTTTTTAAACTATTTAGTTATTTTTACTTTTTTAGTCTGATTAACTCCCTAAAAGCATATTTTTTTTTTAGTTTTTTTAAACTATAATTGTTTTTACTTTGTTTTCCACTTGGGCGGTTATCCTGCTAAGTTTACATACTTTTTACCCACCGAAATTTTCGGCCAATAGGAAGAGCGCAATTCGACATGATCGCACTCCTATGCCTTTGAGATCCGCCTCTTTTTAGCCACCGAAATTTTCGGCCAATAGGAAGAGCGCAATTCGATCGCGGATCAGTTGACTGACTCGCCAGTAGATGGCGCCATCAGTCCCAAAATCGAGCCCAAAAAGTGAGTTACATACAAACATACAGGTGAAGCTAATAAAAGCGTATTAATAACGGGGGAGGAATTTCCATTACGAAGAACAAGAACTTGGCCGCTTTTTATGAGCTTGCATCATAAATCAAGCCTCCTCCGACCAAAGAGTAGTCGAAGATAAATTTTACGAGCCAAAATATCTTTTGCCCCTCCCTTCTCTAACGCCCTTTCGTTAAATTCCTGGATGCTTTTTTTTCTTTAGTTCCAATATTACCTTCCCATCTGTTTGCAAGGTGTTGATTCATACCATCCATGCTACTCGCTTTTTAATTCTTCTCTCTTTATCATCGGCGGAAGTCCTTTCGTGCTCATGAATAAGTTTTCATTTGATCGCTTAATAGCTTCCTAATGAATATGGATGTACCTTACACGGTTTTATTTTTGACAATTTGCTTTCATTATCTCACACTAACTTTAAATCGTAGGATTAATTTACTACATTTAGTTTTAGACTGTAGAAAAAAAAAAGTTTTAGACCGTAGAAAATAAACGTAACTATGTCAATATGAGTGTGAAAATTTCTCATACATAATTGGATATGAAACTGAACTAAATTGAAATGTTTGTACCTATGCTCGGTTCGTGCTCAGTGGCAACGTGCTCCGCTGGTGAGCATTAGGGCTACTACTACTACACCACACCATATCACTGTGCCTAAAACTGAGTTGCCCCTATACAGTTTGGAAATGATGTGGGTGAGAAGACTGACGGAGCTCTGTGACGCTCTACAGTCATATGAGACCAGGACCTACGGTTTAAAATGGATTCCGATCCCTACAAACATCCATGGTACCACCGGGTCTCGAACGCAAAACCTGTGGCATCAGGAGCTAGACAATTAGCCATTCAGGTCCCACTTGAAGAGGCTACCTCGTATCTAATAAAATTCATGGTGATTTGGTTTGGTTTATCGTTTTAAGGTCCTTTTGTGCACACTTTAGTCTAATTAGACTGGGAAATACAGTTTAATGTGGATTCCGAACCACTCACAAACATCCATGCAACTGCCAGGATTCGAACCTGAAGCCTGTGATACCAATGGCCAGAGCGCTAGCCAATTGGCCATCAGGGCGCACATGGTAATGGGATAGTACAATATCCATCTGTTGGTTTCTTTTTCAATTCCTTCTATTAGCTCACACTCACCCTATATATATCTTGTTCAAATTTTCAACCGTTCATAAAATACTTTTTATTCACCCACTCGAATTCAAATACATTTTTTTAAACTTGCAGTGAATGACACTTGATGTTAATACAGTTTTTTTAAATAATAATTCATTCAATAAATTTAATTAATTAATTTTAGTTTTCTTTAGTTTTAAGTTGTTTATATCTACCAATAGATGGCACCAGGTAAACTTAAAAAATGAATGAAAATTATTTATAAAGGACTTTCTGCAATAGAGTGAAAAAAAAGTAGGAATTGTCTTTAAAAATTTTTTTATATATTACTTGTTAATTTGTATGTTATTTAGATAGTCATATGGTGATTTTTTTTAATTACATTTTGAAAACTAATTTTTTATCCTAATATGCATTTGAAGGAAATATTTTTTTATAAAACCAAAAAATAAATAAATAAAATTTCATAAACCACCACCACACCAAAAATAAATGTTCGTACAAAAACATGTTTGAACGTACATTCAATATATAAACTTTCTTTTCATCCCTATCCCATTGAATATAAGATGGGTGGATGTAATGAACTTGAAGCAAACATGTCTGCACCAGAAGATCATCATTCCGGGTTCACAAATAAAGGAGGAGGAATTTCCATTACTAAGAACAAGAGCTCGGCTGCTCTTTTTATGAGTTTGTGCCATAAATCAAGCCCTTTTCAACCGAAAAGTAGACGAAGAGAAATTTTTACTAGCAAAAATATATTTTGCCCTCCCATCTCTAACCACCTTTCGTGAAATTCCAGGATGTTTTTTATTTTAATTCCAATACTGCCTTCCCATCCGTTAGCAAGGTGTTGATTCATACCATCCATGAGACTCACTTTTTCATTCTTACTCACTTTATCATCCGCGGAGGTTCTTTCGTGCTCATGAATAAGTAAGCAGGTAATTGAAGCTCCATTTTTTTATTTGATCGCTTAATAGCTTCCAAATAAATATGGATGGACCTTATGCACTTTTATTTTGGACAAGTTGTTTTCATTATCTCATACTAACTTTAAATGCCCAGAATAATTTACTGTACTTAGTTGTAGACTGTATAAAATATACTTAACTATATCGAGTATGAAAGTTTTTCATGCAGAATTGCATAAGAAATTGAATTAAATTGAAATGTCTGTACCTACACCCGACTCGTGGCTCAGTGGCAATGTGCGCGCCGCTGATAAGCATTGGGGCTACTACTACTACACTACACTACATTACTGTGTGAGTTGCCCCTATACAGATTGGAATGATGTGAATTCTGTGACGCTCTACGGTCATATGAGACAGGGACCTACGGCTTAAAGTGGACTCCGAACCACTACAAATATCCATGGCACCGCCGGGATCCGAACCCGTTACCTGCGGCACCGAGCGCTAGACGCTCAGGAATTCAGGCTCCACTTGAAGAGGATAAATCGCATCTAATAAAGTTAGTGGAAATTTGGTTTAGTTTATCGCTCGATGGTCATTTTGGGCATATTTTAGTCTAAATAGACCGGGACATACAATTTAAAGTGGATTCCGAAATACTCACAAACATCCATGCCACCGCCAAAATTCGAACCTGACGCCTGTGATACCAAAGGCCAGGCCATCAGGCCACTCGTGGTACTGTGAAATTATAATATCTATGTGTTGGTTTCTTTTTAATTTATATGCTATTTAGATAGTCATCTGGAGATTTTTTAAAATTATATTTTTAAAACTAATTTTTTAACACAAGAAATAAATAAATAAAAATGCATAGGACTGCACAAAATCATGTTTGAACGTACATTTAATATTCAATCCTTCCTTTCATCCCTATCCCATTGAATACGAGATGGGGAGAATATAATGAACTTGAGAGCAAACACGTCTGCGCGAGAAGATCATCATTCCGGGCTAACAAATAAGGGAGGAGGAATTTCCATTATCAAGAACAAGAGCCGACCGCTCTTATGAGCTTGCACTGTAAATCAAGCCCCTTTCCCCAAAGAGTGGTCGAAGAGAAATTTTATGAGCGAAAATATCTTTTCTCCCTCCCTTCTGCAACCCCCTTTCGTGAAATTCCTGGGTGTTTTTTTTTTAGTCCAATATTTCCTTCCCATCTGTTAGCATGATGTTGATTCATACCATCAATGTGACTCATTTTTTCATTCTTCTCACTTTTATCATCCGCCGAAGTTCTTTCGTGGTCATGAATAAGTAAG
>BPLQ01001801.1:25788-122615 GCA_021605075.1 Caerostris darwini | reverse complement strand
ATTAAGTATTTTGGAGCTTCAAAAATATCATTGCGTAATATTGACAAGTAAAGGGTAAATTTTTGAAGCATAAATTATCAACTGAAAAACACTAAACATCGTTTAATAAACTATTTATAACATAAATAATCGTTAAAGATTACATAATTATTTTAACAAATTTATTTATCAAATTTTTTTATAACCAATAATTTATTAAATAATGTAAATTTTTCAAAATAGATATTTCTTAAGGAATGCCTTTGTTAATTCCAATAACAAATATTTAATTTAAAATTCCCAAAGCCTTACAACACTTAAAATATTTATATATAATAATTCATTAATCTTAATTTTCAATAATTAAATACATACGTAACGAATACCAATCAATGCAGATGCTAAGGGTTTTGTGAAATTGGAAACTTTAAGAAATGAATGTAAGCTTCATGCACAATATAAAATTAATAATAACAAAATAATTAATAAAATATTTTTAAAAAAAAATACTTTAAAATCATTACTTTTCTAAAACTGGCTTAAGTAAATTGCACGACAACAAATAATAGCACAAGTACAAGCAGAGCACAAGTAAAAGAAAAAAACACGTTTAAAAATTAGATAAATCATAAATCCGATGTAACACTGCAGTGAAGGTACAAACTTGATTCAGCAATCAAAACTCTACTAAACACAACAATTGAATCATCCCAACACCTTCCTCTTTCGTACAAAATCGAAACATGGCTAAATTAACTTGGCCAACAACTAACTCACACCCTTATAGGCTTAGCCGGTAGTTTCGTCAATATTTGACACTCTCATCTTCCGAAACAGCAGTTTTCCGACTGCTCAATTCTTCCAATCTCGCGAGTTCCCCCAATTAATTTGTATCATGTCCTTTGGTAACAGAATGTTATGAATTCTAATTTCGATTACTTTTCCGAACGACAAGTTGCTTCCGCTTTGATAATTTATTCTATTTAGATATCCTCGGACCGTGATGCTACAACTGAACCATTTATTTGCTCAGACTTAATTGAAACGAACCCGCGTCGAGACTAGTAAAATGGCGGCAGACGGTTTTCATGGCGATCGAAAATCATGAATTTTTAAAGAACAGTTCGTTACAATTAATTGGTACACAGTGTGGTACGAAGTGTTTTTTGCATGTTAAATCATGAAGAACGTGAAGTAATTAAGCAATTAAATTATTCGTAGATAATTAGAAATTGCATTATTTATTTTGATTTATTTTATTTTATTTAGCCAGGCTTTTACAGTAAAAAATACAAATATACTGTTATTTAATATACAAAATAAATGTTCGTGTGTTTTGTTTAGAATTTTCAGCTTATAAATTGATTTAATGTGACATAGATAAATTAATTTGATACCTATATATTGATTTAATATGAAGGATATAATTAATATAAATCAGCATTTACATTTTATTAAAAACTGTTCCAGTATTTAAATTATATATGCTTTACATTTTCATACAATATGCACCAACAGTATGTAAAAAATTATTTTATTTTATTTTTATAACAGTATATTTTGTTCTTTACCTTCACTATGGAGTGCTAAAATCTGTCGAAATGTTCTTTTTCTATTAAAAAAAAGAATGATTTCGGAAAAATGAAAAATGATTACGGAATCTCACATTGAAAGATGTGAACTTCGTAGTTATATTTAAGTTAGTAAAGACATTCGGTCTAACCATTTTATAACGTGTGCAGTAATTCTGGAATAGCCAGTATATCTGTCGAAATCATTTTAAGCCACAATTGAAGAATAAAAATAATTTTCGATGCATAAATAATAAGTCAAAAACACTAAAAATTATAATAAAAGTTCCAGACAGATTGATTGAATATCTCCAATACCCATCTAATTTATTACTACTGCCCCACAATTTCATTACGACGCCGAAGAAAGCAACGATGCCATTTACCGATTTCTCTTAATCTCTTTTAATGAAACTTACAGAAAACAACAAGAAGCGGCAATCATCGGTCCGCGAGCAATATCCGGAACATACGTTTCTGTCAGCGCGGATCCCGGGTGATGTGATGAAATGCAGACAATTCCACTCCTGTCCCGAAAGAAAAGCATCGCTCCTGTTTCATCAAGATCCAGAAACGGAAAAAGAGGGGGAAGGAAAAAAAAAAAAATAGGAGCAGAAAGAAGAAGGAGATTTATTGTTCGACTGCTGTGCCCAGTGGAAGGCCCCAAACTAGCTCTATGGTTAATTCCTCTTTGATTGACGACGGCTATTTTCTGTTTTATTGCATAGACATATCAGCCGATTCCTGGATTGATCGCACTTCTGGAATGGTGACCTTTACACAGGGTTGTATTGGAAGAGGCCTGTGACGAAATGGTAGGGAAATCGAACTTCAGTGGATAAAAATGTTTGTTTCGAAATATATTGATAAGTAGGTTTATTTAATTGTAGACAATTTTTGTAAATATGTGAACTTCATTCAAAAAGAATAGAAATAAATACGGGATTGAATGATGTATTCCATATATGTTGTTCTGAAGAAATGCTTTGTTTCATGATGCTCCGAATATACTCAATACTAAGTAAACGAAGTGAGTTAAGTTTTAAAATATTTCTAATTTCCTGCCATTTTGTAAATATATGAAAATTTATAGTGAGTCATATTAAAATTTTTCTGTATTGTTGGCGTAGCACATGTATTTGCAATTTAATGTGATTTCTGTCAATATACAAACTTCATTAAAAAAGAATACATATAAATACTCGATTTGAAGAATTTTTTTCATATATTGTTTTAAAGAATTGCTTGTTTTATAATACTCCATATATACTCAATAATAAGTAAAAGAAAATATATCACCACACTGGCATTATTAATAACAAAACTTACACTGTGATGTCAGTGTTAAATGGTGAAGTTTCAAAAAATTTCTATTGATTAGAAAAAAAAATTCTGACATTTTTTGTATTCATGAAAATTTATAGTGAATCACAATGAAAATATTCCTGTATTGTTTATGTAACAGTTGAATTTGCAATTTAATTTGATTTATGTAAATATGTAAACTTTAATCAAAAATCAATACACATAAATTCTCGATTTGAATGATTTATTTGACTGCTTTTATTCTGGAGAAATGCTTTGTTTTATAATACTCCATATATATTCAATACTAAGTGAAAGAAAGCCTATCATCAAATTGGTATTCTTAACAACAAAACTCACACTGTGGTGGCAGTGTTAACTGGTGAAGTTTAAAAAAATTTCTAATGATTAGAAAAAACAATTTCTGACGTTTTCGAAATTTATGAAAATTTATAATGAACCATATTAAAGATCTTCCTGTATTGTTAGTGTAGCAATTGAATTTGTGATTTATTATGATTTCTGAACTCGATTTCGGAACTCGAACCGGAGGCACGAGATCCAGAGCGCTAGTACTCGGCTATCAGGCCCCAATGCAGCTCTTAAAGATTATAAATTCCATTGTAAAACATCTTAAACTGCTCCATCAAGACTGATCTTAGTGTGTTCTATTCATATTCGATTTCATGTCATATACGATAGACCATCTGAATATTTACCTTTTAATAGAGCTAGAATGTGCCAATTCCTTCAATTAGGTGCAATTTATGTTCGAATCTTGGCGGTGGCATGTTTTTTTTTGTTAGTAGTTCGGAATCCACTTTAAACTGTAGATCCTGGTCTGTTTAGCCCTGATGCGCACAAGATGACCGTAGAGCGACAAACCAAACCAATTGAAGAGGCACAGGATTAGCAGTCACTATAGTTCACATAAACACGCATAAAAAATCCAATATGTCTGAATAGCGAAGAGTATCCATTAAAAGTTCCATATTCTTCAGATGAATCGAGCATTTAATATCATTTCGACGTAATTCCGATCATTTCCTGAATCTCACATTGAAAGATATGAAATTTGTAGTTATATTTTAAAGACATTCTGTCTAAGCATTTTATAATGCGTTCACCAATTCTAGAATGTCCAGTCTATCCAGTCTTTTTCAGGGAAACCAAAGCATTTTAAGTCAAACTTTAAGAATAAAATAATTTTATTTTTAATAATCAGTCATAAGCCATTACAAATTATAATAAAAATCCAGACAGATTGATTGAATATCTCCGAACCATCAAATTTGTTAATACTGCTCTACCATTTCATTACAGCGCCGAAGAAAGCAACGATGCCATTTACCGATTTCTCTTAATCTCTTTTAATGAAACTTGCAGAAAACAACAAGAAGCGGCAATCATCGGCCCGCAAGCAATATCCGGAATATAAGTTTCTGACAGCGCAGATCCCGGGTGATGTGATGAAATGCAGACAATTCCACTCATGTCCTCCCGAAAGAAAAGCATCGCTCCTGTTTCATCAAGATCCAGAAACGGAAAAAGAGAAGGAAAACAAAAGAAAACAGCAAAAATGGAGCAGAAGAAGTACGGCCTCGGAGATTTATTGTTCGATTGCTGTGCCCAGTGGAAGGCCCCAAACTAGCTCTATGGTTAATTCCTCTTTGATTGACGACGGCTATTTGCTGTTTTATTGCATAGACATATCAGCTGATTCCTCGATTGATCGCTCTTCTGGAATGCTGACTTTTACACAGGGCTGCATTGGAATAGGCCCGTGTCGAAATGGTACGAAAAAAATCGAACACAATCGAACTTCAGTGGATAAAAATGATTGCTTCGAAATATATAAATAAATAGGTTTACTTAATTGTTGATAATTTCTGTAAATATGTAAACTTTAATAAAAAAGAATACAAATAAATAGTCGATTTGAAGGATTTATTACATTCATTTTGTTCTGAAGAAATGCTTTGTTTTATAATACTCAAAATATGCCCAATACTAAGTAAAAGAAAATCTATCATCAAACTGGCATTCTTAACAACAAAATTGACTCTGTGATGGTCAATGTTAACTAGTTAAGTTTCAAAAAATATCGAACTTTCAGAAAAATAGAATTTTCTGCAATTTTCTAAATTTCTGATAATTTTTAGTGAATCATACTAAAAATATTCCTGCATTGTTGGTGTAGCAGTTGAATGTGATTTCTGTAAATAAGTAAACTTTATTAAAAAAGAATACATATAAATACTCGATTTGAATGATTTATTTCATTTATGTTGTTCTGAAGAAATGCTTTGTTTTATAATACTTAAAATATATCCAATACTAAGTAAAAGAAAATCTATCCCCAAACTGGCATTCTTAACAGCAAAACTGACTCTGTGATAGTCAGTTTTAACTAGTTAAGTTTCAAAAAATTTCAAATTCTTAGAAGAAAAATGTTTGCCATTTTCTAAACATATGAAAATTTATAGTGAGTCATGGTAAAAATATTCCAATACTGTTAGTGTAACAGTTGAATTTGCTTATAATTTAAATTGTACCATAGATTTTTCCTGACTTCACCTCTATTATGCCGAACCTGCAAAACAACGGAAACAGTTGAACATATTTTGTTTTAACGCATAAAATATGTAGAAGCAAAAAACAAACTACAAAGCGCTTTTGGATATAAAGTTTTGTCTTACTCTTGGATATTTGAGATGCCAGAGAACGCTTCTTATTAGACAACAACGATACTGCAATTCCTACGAAAAGTCTCGCACCCCAAAGTTATGGTGTAGCCCACTTTTTCTTTCTGGATTTATTATTTTTTTCACTTTTTATTTCAAGTACTAGTTGTACTTCATATGTTCTAATCAACTTCTAACTATTAACTACTAACTGTTAACTAAACTGAAACAAGATAGAAGCTAGCGGCTGCTTGAGCAACCAAGTTGCTTCGCTGTCAGTCAATTCCAACTATTAAAATTTCATGGTCTATTTTATATGAAGTTTTATTCATTTCTTTATTTTTTAAAATTAATTTTCTTATTTATATTCTTTTGGTTGCTAGAATTCTACGAGCAACGATTTTTTTGTTTTAAAATGGAATTTGTAACGGGTCACAGGCAATGAATACAAGAATTTCGAGTTTTAGAGCAGTTCCTTTATGAAGATTTCATTTTCTCTTTTGTGAAATTCAGTTATATGTAGTATTCTAATCAACATTTGCATAAATTGCGATAAAGCAACATCAGCGAGCATACATCTCAAAGTACCAAGTCAAGTTTAATTGTGTAGTGCATTTTATTTTTAGGAACACTGTAGTTCGTTACATTGTTTAAATAACAAAATGTTAACGAAAATTTTACAAAAAGTGAAGCAATATTAACAAGCTTCATATTCGTACATTTTAAATTAAAACTGGATTATATTGTTCAAAATTGATTTATAATTTTGAACTCAAGCAATAACTTGATCACAGCTGCCACACTACTATCCAGACCATATTTAGGAAATCCAGTGATTCCCACCATATTAACAGATAGGAAACATAATGAGATACGGTAAGTGCAAATCCATTCAGAAGGGAACTTCATCTGGAAGCTGTTGATTCCGTCCGGGTCGGTGGACAGATAACACGGGATTCGGATCACAGACCCGGACACCCAAATTATTATAAATCCGGTTTTCCCGTCTTATCTGCTCACTCCATGATTGTGTCTGAAGACCGCGCTTAATTCATTCCACCGACAATGGAGGACAAACCACCCAGGATTCAGGAAAACAGGAAATCCGGCCGTTGTTATCGGCAAATGCCGGCATTGTTGCGAACTTTTCATCCAGCTTTAAATATTCGTTCATGGAAGGGTTGAGGTGATAACACGGTTTGTTCGGTTTTGGGGGGGGAAGAAGGCTGTTCCGTTTGCTACTAAGAGCAACAGTGATATATTGGCTAATGGGAAAATGGAAGAAAAAAATCTCATCTGTTTACTTTTAGTAATTAAAAAAAGGATGTATCTCCAAAAACTTTTTATCGAATTGTAAAAAATTGGTTTTATAGTGCTTAGGAAGATATTGGTTTATATTTACCCATGTTTAAAACTAATTGTGGAAGGAATGTTGTATTAATACTGTTTGTGACTTCATGAAAAAATATTGTTGATTCGTTTTCTGCTTAAAACGATAAGGTGTACTAGAGAAAAAAAATAATTAAAATATTTTTATTCCTTAATTCGCAGTTTTTATATGTATGTAATGCATTGCTAAAAAAGCATTAATTACATCCTGCTGAAAATGATTATTTATTTTATATTGCGATTTGTATTTTTTTTTATCATTTATTAGGGTGCCTGATGGCACTCGGCCATCTGGCACCAGTTTGTGAAATTAGGCTTAAGGAATGAATATAAGCTTAATACACAATAATTAATTAATAATAACAAAATAAATAATATTAAAAAAAAGTTAAAATGCTAAAGTTTTGTGAAATTAGGCTTAAGGAATGAATGTAAGCTTAATGCGCAATAAATAATTAATAATCACAAAATAATTAATAAAATATTAAAAAAGCACATTAAAATCCTTACTTTTCTAAATTGGCTTAAGCAACTAGCACGAGTAAAAACAGAACACAAGTAAAAACAAAAGGCACGTTTAAAAATTAGATAAATTATAAATCACACGTAATACTCCAGTAACAATACAAACTTGATTCTTTTTTCTCTACTAAACAAAAGAATTGAATCATCCCAACATCTTCCTCTTTCGAACAAAATCGAAACATGGCTAAATTAACTTGGCCAACTAACTCACACCCTTATATAGGCTTAGCCGGTAGTTTCGTCAGTATTTGACACTCTCATCTTCCGAAACAGCAGTTTTCCGACTACTCAATTCTTCCAATCTCGCGGGTTCTCCCAATTAATTTGTATTATGTCCTTTGGCAACAGAATGTTATGAATTCTAATTTCGATTACTTTTCCTAACGACAAGTTGCTTGCGCTTTCATAATTTATTCTATTTAGATATCCTCGGACCGTGATACTACAACTATATCATTTATTTGCTCAGACTTAATTGAAACGAACCTGCGTCGAGACTAGTAAAATGGCGGCAGACGGTTTTCATTGGCGATCAAAAATCGTGAATTTTTAAAGAACAGTTCGTTGCAATTAATTGGTACACAGTGGGGTACAAAATGTTTTTTACATGTTAACTCTTGAAGAATGTGAAGAAATGAACAATTAAATTAATCTTAGATAATTAGAAATGTAATTATTTATTTTATTTAATTAAGCCAGGCTTTACAGTAAAAAATACAAATATACCCTTATTTAATATTAAAAAAAAAAAAAACATTTGTTGTGCGTTTTGTTTAGTTTTTTCAATTTATATGTTGATTTAATGTGAAATACATACATTGATATGAGATATATATGAATGATTTAATATGAAGGATATAATTAATTTAAAACAACATTTTTACATTTTACTAAAAAATGTGATAGTATTTAACATATACATGCTTTACATTTTCAAATAATATGTATACCAGTACCAGAAATGTGTAAAAAATGTTTTTATTCTTTGCCTTCATTATACAATGCTAAAATATGTCAAAATGAACTTTTTCTATACAAAAAAAAAAAGAATGCGATCTGAAAATGATCCGATTCGTATGCAAATTCCTTTCATAGCAAGTATGCAAACGATTAATGAGTATCATTTAGTGTTAACTTTGGTAATAGCTCGGGTTTCTACAGCACAATTAGCATCGTATAAAAAAGGTAACACTTGCAGAAGCTTACCTTCTCTGTCTACTTTGCAATTTTCTGAAGGCACATATATTGCCATTACAACGTTGTCAACTATATTATTACCTATGGAACGTTTTTGATGTGTTCTCATGTTAAGGATGCAGAAATGGCTGGTGGTGTTAAGCGATAGGAACACTCCTGCACCATACTGACAATAGCGTGCAAAGGTAATGTCGGCAGTTGTGGTTGTAAGAAACTTATAGTTGGATTAAAGGTTCTGGAAATCAAAGGTGCAAGAACATGTGGTGTGGTGAAGTAGTCATATTAGACCGAGACTTACGATTTAAAGTGGATTCCGAACCAATACAAATATTCATGACACCACCGGGACTCAAATCGGTGACACCGAGCGCTAGTCACTCGGCTGTGAGGCCTCAATGCAGCTTTAAAAGTTAATAAATCCCATTGTAAGACACACTGCTCTTAGTGTGTGCTACTCATATTCGATTTCATGTCATGTCGTTCTAGCTTTATTAAATCGCAATTTTTCGGATGCTTTAGGGAAAGCAGCCGAAAAATTACGATTTAATAAAGCTGGAACATATTGTGTCACTTCCTTTAAATAGATATAATGCGCTATAGTTTAACAGTTACTATAGTTCACATAAACACTCATGAACAAATCCAATATATCTGGATAGCGAAGAATATCCATTAATAACTTCATCCTTCTCAGATGAATCGAGTATTTAGTATCATTTCGAATTTTCGTAATTACGATCATTTATTGAATCTCACATTGAAAGATATAAAATTTGTAGTTATAAAATTAGTAAAGACATTCGTTCTAACCTGTTTCTATTCGTTCTAACGTGATGTCTCCAGTGACATTCGTTCTAACCTAAAGTTAGTAAGGACATAATTTTATAATGCTTGCAGTAATTTTAGAATCCCCAGTATATCTTTAATAATTTTGCAGGGAACCAAAGCATTTTACAATTCAAGAATTACAAATCACAATTTAAGAATAAAATATTATATACACTAAGGTGTCTTACAATGGAATATAAAATATTATATTTCGTTTTAATAATACGTCACAAAGCATGAAAAATTATAATAAAAGTCCAGACAGATTGATTGAGTATCTCCAAGCCATTTAATTTGTTAATACTTCCCTACAATTTCATTACAATGCCAAAGAAAGCAACGATGCCATTTGCCGATTTCTCTTAATCTGTTTTAATGAAACTTGCAGAAAACAACAAGAAGCGGCAATCATCGGTCCGCAAGCAATATCCGGAACATAAGTTTCTGTCAGCGCAGATCCCGGGTGATGTGATGAAATGCAGACAATTCCACTCCTGTCCTTTTCCCGAAAGAAAAGCATCGCTCCTGTTTCATCAAGATCCAGAAACGGAAAAAGAGAACGAGGAAAAAAAGGAAAAACGGAGCAGAAGAAGAAGGAGATTTATTGTTCGATTGCTGGGCCCAGTGGTAGGCCCCAAACTAGCTCTATGGTTAATTCCTCTTTGATTGACGACGGCTATTTGCTGTTTTATTGCATAGACATATCAGCCGATTCCCGGATTGATCGCCCTTCTGGAATGCTGACCTTTACACAGGCACTGTATTGGATGAGGCCTTTAGCGAAATGGTAGATGAAAAAAGGAACCGAACCCAATCGAACTTCAGTGGATAAAAATGGTTGTTTCGAAATATATTAGTAAATAGGCTTATTTAATTGGTGACAATTTCTGTACGTATGTAAACTTTATGCAAATAGAATACGAATAAATACTGGATTTGAATGATTTATTTCACTTTTTTGTTCCGAAGAAAAGCTTCCTAAGAATATATATATATAAAATATTGAGTAACAGAAAATGTCACCAAATTGCATTTTTTAACATTAAAACTCACACTATAAGTGAAGTGAAGTTTCAAGAAATTTCTAATGTTTAGAAAAAAATGTCTGCCATCTTCTAAACTTATGAACATTTAAAGTGAGTCATATTAAAGATATTACAGTATTGTTGGAATATTTTTAACTACATTTTTACAGACTTTTTTTTTTAAACATTTCTAATGTTTTATAAAAAGTCTGAAAAAAAATATATTAAAAGTTTTCTAAATCTATGAAAATTTATAGTGAGTCACATTGGAAATATTCCTATATAGTTGGTGCAGCAGTTGAATTTGCAATTTAATGTGGTTTTTGTAAATATGTAAACTTTAATTAAAAAGATACAAATAAATACTTGATTTTACATAATTATGATTTATTTCATTTATGTTATGAAGAAATGATTTGTTTCATGATACTCCATATATACTCAATACTAAGTAAACGAAAATCTATCATCAAACTGGCATTCTTAACAACAAAATTCACACTGTGGTGGCAGTGTTAATAGTGAATTTTCAAAAAATTTCTAATGTTTAGAAAAATAAATCTGACATTTTCTAAACATATGAAAATTTAATGAGTCATAAATTATATAAGATATTCCATTACTGTTGGTGTAGCATTTGAAATTGCAATCTAATGTGATTTCTGTAAGTATGTAAACTTTATCCAAAAAGAATACAAATAAATACTTGACTCAATTTGATTGATTGATTTCATTTATGTTGTTTTGAAGAAATTCTTTGTATTATGATACTCCATATACACTGAAGTGAGAAAAGTCACGGGATACCTCTTAATATCGTGTCGGCCCTCTTTTCGCCAGGCGAAGTGCAGCAACTCGACATGGCATGGACTCAGCAAGTCGTTGGAAGTCTTCTGCAGGAATATTGAGCCATGCTGTCTCATAGACGTCCATAATTGTGAAAATGGTGCCAAGATTTTGGGCACAAACAGACCTATTGATGTCGCATAAATGCTCGATGGGATTCATGTCGGGCGATCTAGGTGGCCAGATCATTCGTTGGAATTGTCCAGAATGTTCTTCAAACCAATCGCGAACAGTTGTGGCCCGGTGACATGGCGCATTGTCATCCATAAAAATCCCATCGTTGTTTGGGTACATGAAGTCCATGAATGGCTGCAAGTGATCTCCAGATAGCTGAACATAAGCATTTCCAGTCAATGTTCGGTCCAGTCGCACCAGAGGACCACGTCCATGCCATGAAAAACAGCCCACACCAATACGGAGCCACCACCAGCTTTTTTTCTAAAGTTAGTGCCTTCTGATTCAGTTTGGGTCCATGGCTTAGTGGGGTCTATATTCACTCGAACCCTACCATCAGCTTACCAACTGAAGTCGTGACTCATCGGACCAGGCCACGGTTTTCCATTCATCTAGGAACCAACCGATATGCTCACGTGCTCACGAGAGTCGTTGCAAGCGATGTCGTTTGTCAGTAAAGGCACTTGTCGGTCTTCTGCTGGAATAGCCCAAGAAAGCCAAATTTTCCGCACCTTTCTAACAGACAAGTCCCTTGTACGTCCCATATTGATTTCTGCGGTTATTTGTCGCCGTGTTGCTTGTCTTTTGAGAATTTACGACTAAAGCAGACGTCGCGGTCTAATCGTTAAGTGCAGGCGGTCGACCACTCGCTGTCCATGGTGGGATTTATGCCTGAAATTTCATACTCTCGGCACACTCTTGACACAGTGGATCTACAATGTTTAAATAACGATTTTAAATGGCATGAAGTTTTACAACTAACATTTTCGTTCAAAGCCTGTTAATTCCCGTCGTGCGGTCATCATCACGTCAAAACCTCTTCACATGAATAACTTGAATAGAAATGGCTTATAATTTCTGAAAGCACTGTGCATTTATACCTGTTCTACGCGATGATACTGCCATCTGAAAAGTTGCATATTGCTATCCCACGACTTTTGTCACCTCAGTGTATACTCAATGCTAAGTAAAAGAAAATATATAACCAAACTGGCATTCTTAACAAGGAAACGGACACAGGGGTGGTCAGTGTTAGTTAGTTAATTTTCAGAAAAACAAAATTTTCTGCCATTTTCTAATTTTAAGAAAATTTGTAGTGTGTCGTATTAAAAATGTTCCTGTATGGTGTAGCAGTTCATTTCGCAATTTAATGTGATTTCTGTAAATATGTAAACTTTATTCAAAAAGAATACAAATAATTACTCGACTCGATTTGAATGATTTATTTCATTTATGTTTTTCTGAAGAAATGCTTTGTTTTATAATACTCAAAATATAACCAATACTAAGTAAACGGAAATCTATCATCAAAACGGTTTGGGGGGAAGAAGGCTGTTCCGCTTGCTACTAAGAGCAACAGTGACATATTGGCTAGTGGTTAAACTGGAAAAAAAAATTCATCTGTTTACTTGTAGTAATAAAAAAAAACATATATTTTTAAAAAGTTTTTATCAAATTGTTGAAAATTTTGTTTTATAGTGGTTAGGAAGATATGGGTTTATATTTATTCGCGTTTAAATAACTGCTTCCGGAAGGGTAGTTGTATTAATACTGTTTTGCGGTTTGTGAAAAAAAGATCGTTGATTCCTTTTCTGATTGAAACGATAATGAGTATTAGATAAAAAAAAATTATAATATTTTATTCGTTTATTCATAGCTTTTAAGCAAAACATTTCATGAAATGTGTTTGTTTTATTTATAGCAATCTTGTTATATTTTTTTCTTGTAGCAAAAATCAGTTTTGTTGATGCTTTTCATCTAGTTTTTATATATATTTGCAGAAAGCAGATAATGATGGTAATGAGATGAAATATTTGTTTTGTTTTCTATTAACAAAAAAAAAATAGTATAATGGCATAGGGTCCATTGTAAAAATATATTCCGTATCTCAGCTCCTAGCTTATTCAAAAAATTTTATCTTTGGCTTCTTGCTAATATATTTAACAAGGAAAATTTCTCTCTATTAATCCTTTTCATCATTAAAATTTATAGTAGCTTTCAAAATGTATTCAGTTTATGTTATTGTTCAGTCATAGGAAGACTATATTAGTTTTCAATCATTAATTATACAATCTATCTGTTTGTCCTGACGAAAATACAGTTGGTGACTTATTGATTCTAGATGATGATAATGCTAGACCGCACATAGATCTATTGGCGAAGAATAATATCCGAGCAGAAATATACGAAAAATAATTTCTTCCGTTGAGTTGAGTTGGAGAGAGTTGGGTTGGACAACTCATTCTTCGACTTAAACTGGATCGAACATGTTGTTGAAATTAGCTTACTCTTGGAACCTTTAAGAATTTTTGTAGTGATACAACAATGAGGTTTGCGTCCAACTGATCGAATAAGCACCATTATTTGAGTAGAAAACCTTGCAATGTTATCATTATCTGTTAATCTCAGTAACCTTAGTACCTCCAGGAATTGTTGATATATATCTATGTATATCTATGTATAACCCACTCATTTATATCCATAAACTCTTGACAGCAATATTTATGGATAAAAAAGTAAAAGCTTCCTAAAATCTAAAAAACAAAAATAAATTCATAAATGCGCTATCAAATAAAAGCATATTTATCTGCGCTAAACAAATTTCTGAACCTTTTTCTTCTTCTAACTATTTCCATTATGAATATCAAGCAGTTCACTAAACACGACATGGTACTAGTTGGTAAATCTTTCTAACAAAAGAACAAAGTTGAGTGGTATCTGCTTGTCTTCATTTACGACAACCAAGAATAAAGAGTGAACTTTAAAAGGAACAACAACAAAAACAAAAACAACAATAAGATGAAAACAACAAGGCTTCCAAACAGTAGCTGGCAGCATTTCCCAAGAACATCTTTTCATCTCATGCATATACATTTTCACCGAAATAGACTTTTCATTAGGATCCATGTCTAGGGACAACACGTCATCCATTTTTTATCCCATAATATCTTGAAGAACCATTCAATTCCCTTCAGCCTCATACGTAATCATAAAAATATGGGTTATCTGAGTTTAATCTAAAGATCTCTTGGGTGCCATACATCAGTTTCCCCCCTTAAAAGCTTGGAAAAAAGTCAATTTTCAGTTTGAGAAATTTGTCTCTCGCATATGTTTTACTCCAGGGTAGAAAAACTCCACATGGCCAAGTATATGAAGGGTTTTTTTTTTACTTGTTTTGTGACGTCGGTGGAAAATTAATTAGGAGTTGTTAAATGGTATATTTAATTAACGGCTTGTTCGGCTCACGCACTCTGACATCTGTTGGAATAAATGAGGTGGAGAAGTTGATAAGGAGGCTCCAGCGGACATTTTATGAGTTGGATTGAATGATGGCTAAGCAAGAAAATTCTCAAATAACTAAATTAATATAGGTGCGAATAGTCTGCATGTTATCAGAAGCCTAAGTAATGGAATATAATACTGATTTCCAGTAATTTTATAAATAAATACCTACTTATATTTATTTAATTACCCCATTTTTTAATATTTATTTATTGCTTAAATTATTTATTATTTAGTTAAATTGCACACAAATGAAAATATCTTGGCGACAAATACTGGATGTTGAGGATAAAGCTGGCGAAAAATGCGTAAATATTGGGGAGAAGTTGGCGACAAATACGTATAGAGATGGGGATAAAGTTGGCGACAAATACATGGTTGTTGGGGAATGTATTTTGTTGGGGATAAAGTTGGTAAAATCATATTTAAGTTTGAAATGTATTTCATGTTGCAATTCGTCAAAGATTTAATGCATCAAACAACTTTTAATCCTTACCAAACAATTTGCTAAACTAGAAAATTTCATGTAAAATTTTTCTTACCCTTCAAGTCGAACGAACCATAGAAGAGGTATCCAAATGGTCGGGATGTAGTCAGTCGGTTAAAATATTTCCTCAATACTTTTTCTAATTTTTTATTGGACACATTACAAGATGATCATGCGATACATAAATATAATATCAAAAGGTAAAGACATATCCAGAGTCTAAGTTAATTACAAACAGTTAATTATCAACAATGAAGTCAGAAATTAAAGTTCTTAAATGAAATACGATTACAATTCAAGTGGTAAGAGTTCAAAAAGTAACAATTAATGGTAAAAGTTTCAAAAGAGTTCTAGATGTGCAACATTTTTGACAACAGCTGCTAAAATATCGACACAATCTTTTGGAAATGGTTTGAAGTTTGAATGGTTGAATAACATGACGGTTGATGGTTTGAATAAAATATTCTTCCATTTCTGAATTAATTTGAATGGGAATTTTCTGGATGTATACCTAAATGCCGATGTAATATTTTTTAGATATGAAACTTCAGCTCTTAGATATATACTCTATTTAAATAAATGTAGACGCATTGCACTGCTGATAATGAATAAAAAAAAATTGAATTTCATTAATGCATTATGTTAACAAAATCAATGTCACATATATTTTGGTTACATACCTGACTAGCATAATTTTTTAATTAAATTAGTGGATGTATGGATGGATATATGGAAAAATCTATTGGATAGGATATACAGGATAGCTGAATATGTGTAAAGCTATCTTTTATGTATGCAAGACTGCGGAATATCTTCTGTGTTATATATCCTGACGAAAATAATCTGATATTATTTTCATTTAGGGAATTTACCATGATTTCACATATTGTATGGAAGAAATATGTAAATTCCCTCCAGACAGCTCTTTATGCGAGATGTTCACACACACTGTCACATTGCCAAATGAATCACTTTATTCTAAAAGAGGTGATTGCATGCTCCTCTGAGAATTGAATTTTCACTCCCGCGGCATATCGGATTGTACACTGAAGTGACAAAAGTCATGGGATAGCAATATGCAAATTTTCAGATGGCAGTAGCATCTGAATGTATAGCATCATGTCAGATGGCAGTAGCATCTAGTAGGTATAAATGCGCAGTGCTTTCGCAGAGCTTTCATTTCTGTTCAAGTTATTCATGTGAAGAGGTTTTGACGTGATGATGACCGCACGACGGGAATTAACAGACTTTGAACGCGGAATGTTAGTTGGAGCTAGACGCATGGGTCATGCCATTTCGGAAATCGTTAGGGAATTCAACATTCCCAGATCCACGGTGTCAAGATTGTGCCGAGAGTATGAAATTTCAGGCATAACATCCCACCATGGACAGCGCAGTGGTCGACCGCCTGCATTTAACGACCGAGACCGGCGACGTCTGCAAAGAGTCGTAAATTCTAACAGACAAGCAACACTGCGTCAAATAACAGCAGAAATCAATGTGGGATGTACAAGGGACTTGTCTGTTAGAACTGTGCGGAGAAATTTGGCTTTCTTGGGCTATTCCAGCAGAAGACCGACTGGAGTGCCTTTACTGACAGAACGACATCGCTTGCAGCGACTCTCGTGGGCACGTGAGCATATCGGTTGGTCCCTAGATGAATGGAAAACCGTGGCCTGGTCCGATGAGTCACGATTTCAGTTGGTAAGAGCTGATGGTAGGGTTCGAGTGTGGCGCAGACCCCACGAAGCCATAGACCCAAACTGTCAGCAAGGCACTGTTCAAACTGGTGGTGGCTCGGTAATGGTGTGGGCTGTTTTTTCATGGCATGGACTTGGTCCTCTGGTGCGACTGGACCGAACATTGACTGGAAATGCTTATGTTCAGCTACTTGGAGATCACTTTCAGCCATTCATGGACTTCATGTACCCAAACAAAGATGGGATTTTTATGGATGACAATGCTCCGTGTCACCGGGCCACAACTGTTCGCGATTGGTTTGAAGAACATTCTGGACAATTCCAACGAATGATCTGGCCACCTAGATCGCCCTACATGAATCCCATCGAGCATTTATGGGACATCATAGAGAGATCTGTTCGTGCCCAAAATCCTGCACCATCAACGCTTTCACAATTATGGACGTCTATCGAGACAGCATGGCTCAATATTCCTGCAGAAGACTTCCAACGACTTGTTGAGTCCATGCCACGTCGAGTTGCTGCACTTCGCCGGGCGAAAGGAGGGCCGACACGATATTAAGAGGTATCCCATGACTTTTGTCACTTCAGTGTATATGCACGAGTTGGACTTCGACGAATTTTTAATTGTTGTTCTTCCAAGAAAGAGGTGATTGGCTTCGGTTCCATCAGTTTAACAATCAATACTAAAATAGAAGAGTTGATATCATCATTAGCAAACTCATAGCTGTGCTATATTGGTGTTTTTCACATATACTTTAAACATAACCAAGTTACTCTGACAAAGGCTTTCAACAAGTCATTTTTCCCGAAGAATAATATTGCCCAAATACATTGTTTCAAAAAATAAGAATAATAATCGTTAATTTTTTTTTTTTTTTATCAAAACAAGTAAAGTATGTACTGAAAAGAAATATTTTTTTTTATAATGCCGAATATTTTTATTGATATTAAAGAAAAAAATAGTTGATATAAAAATATGAAATATTCTCGATTATCCTTTTCTTTTAATACACCAAATATTTGTTATTCAGGTATCAATATAAAATGTTACATAAATGGAATTTAAATGAAAATTTTTTTTACTAATCTAAGTGCTCGTTTATTTACAACTACCAGACATGATCCGTTGTAATATTACAACGCACATTACATTTTAATATTAGTACTCGGTTACAAAAGGTAAAACGTTTTTGGTTTGATAAATTTTAATAAAAAAATATCTGTGCAGAATTAAAGATTTAAGATTTTAAATAACTCACTGTAAGTTGGTTAAATAAAAATTTTTATTTTCACCTTCAATACATCAACATTTATTTTTAAGAAAATAACAGGATTAGTTTAGAAAATAAGTTGAAAACTAATTTGTTGTTATTATTTTTTGGTAATAACTTACTGTGCCACTAGTCATTTTCTTGAGCGTGGTGCCATCTCGTGTTGCAAATATTTGACTGCCATAAAATATAAGGTATTTATTTAAATTTTTTACTAGGTGTTTTTGCAACAAACTATTAATGTTAGAGAAAAAAAGCGTTATAGTTTATATATTATACTTACTTTTATGCATATAGATTTGAAGTTCTTTATTACTTCAATGGGCCTAATTCATGGTGATCACGAAACTAGATATAAATTAATATCATGGTTTGAAGATCACTGATTATATGCCATTAAAGTTACATTTAACAAGACTTTATATCTATCTAAAAACACACATGCCCTTTATACTTTTAAAGCTTAAAAAAAAGAACGATTTTCTTATGCAAAAAAAGAAAAACTTCGAATTATCTCTATGTAAATACAAATGGTTTTAGGTTTATTTCCCATTAATATATTCTAAAAAGCAAAATATCTCATTAATTCATTGCTAAAAGCTTTGATAAAATAAGCACATATTTTATTCTCTTAACACCTACAGTTAAATGAGAAATGTAGGATCAGTCGGAAAATATATACAGTGCATAATTTGTTGCTTTGAAAGAAATGCCTGAGTAAAGTTTGTTATGACTAGACAGAATTAATAATACATACAGTAGACAGAAGTATAAGTGCGTGTCGTTTGGATATGTAAAGAGAATATTCAATTGCTCGATCTGCATTCATACATATTCATACATTCATACATATTACTCATCTGAATATTCATGCATATTTTATAAGAAAATGCACTTTACGTTAGAAACCTTAAAGAGCGAGAGTTTCACAATAAAATATTTTACAGTAATCTATTTAGGTAAGGAATAAAACTTTATAAAGTAAGAAAAACAATTCACCCTGTTTGGCAGGTTTTGGAAAGCATTTTTTTTCCTATATTGTTTTCAACAATTTTTATTCGAAAATTTAACTTGTACTGGAATAGCTGACATCAAAATGATTGAATTATGTTAGCAGCAGCAATACTTGATAAATGATATTGACATCATTATTTATAATATTAGCAGTATTAATAATAATAACAGTAATAACTTATAATAATAACATATAATAGCAATTACTTATAACAGTAGACTTAATTGATGCAAATTTATGCACATGGATTTAGTCCTGGCCACCTATCGTATGGAAAATTATCAAGTGACTCAAACTTATCACATGGATTCAAAATAAAACATCTTCATAGGGGTCAAAATGTTATTTCGGGGGGGGGCGCGCCTTCTTAATAAATACAATTTTGACTACACGAATTTAAAAGAATAATAGGTAAAAAAATTTCACTCTATGATATATATATATATTCGAAGTAATTTTGAGACACATATATCTTACCAGCACCTTTAACAAGTAATCTATTCGTACGTTAGTGTCTTTAAACGGATATTTACCATTCCCAGCAAGCCATGGTCGGTCTATATTTAGGTGTGTGTATGTTTCTACATTATCCATTATATATGTTTCTACATTATACAAACCCACATACATCATACGATTAATGATGATTTTTTATTAAATAAAATTATTGTTGTTTTTAAATGTTAAATTAAAATTTTATCTATAGCATTTAGTGTCATCTGCTGAATGATGATGCTTAATGCTGAGGTCACATGGCCAAATGGCTTCCGTTTATTGTTTCTTAGTGTATTCAGAAATATCATTGAAAATGAAATGGAAATGAGATTTATTTTTAAAATCTTTTTTGTGAAATGTTTCATTAAATAGGTTTAACATTTATTTTTTTATTTAAATTCTTTTTATTTATACATAATGATTCAGATTCATTTTCACTTTCAAACTTTCCAAACGATAATTATTAACGATTTCTGTATTTCAGCAATATCATTTTTAATAACATGTACCAAGATTAAAAACTGCTTTATTTTCTATAGCCTGGTAACAGCGGCTCACATCTGTTAATTACTTATAAAACACCATGTGAATTTATTACTTCTATAATGATCTAATCTACTATAATATCTAATAATATTATTCGAGAAACAGAAATATTTTTTATAGTATTTCAAAAGGAAGAATGTATTTTTTAATTAGATAAAATTATTGTTTTTTTAAGTGTTAAATTGAAATTTCCTCAATAGCATTTGCGCCATCTGGTGTGTGGTGGTGCTTAGAGCTGAGGTCAAATGAACAAATGGCTTCCGTTTATTGTTTCTTAGTGTATTCAGAAATATTCTGAAGACTGAAATGGAAATAGATTTTTTTAACTTTTTTGAAATTTTCCACTAAATAGGCTTAACATTTCCTTTTGTATTTAAATTCTTTTTATTCAATTCCTTCTATTAGCTCACACTCCCCCTATATATATCTTGTTCAAATTTTCATAAAATACATTTATTCATCCACTCACGTTCAAATACCCTTTTTTTGAACTTGTAGTCAAACACTTGATGTCAATGCAGTTTTTTCAAATATCAATTCAGTAGTTAAATTTAATTAATTAATTTTAGTTTTTTTTAGATTTAAGTTACATATATCTACCAATAGATGGCGCCAGATAAATTTTAAAAAAATGAATGAAAATTATTTATAAAGGACTTTCTGCAATAGAGTGAAAAAAAAGTAGGAACTGACTTAAAATTTTTTTTTTATATGACTTGTTTATACATAATGATTCAGGTTCATTTTTGCTTTCTAACTTACCAAACCATAACTATGTCGTGCAACTGGCGACATCACTGGCGTTTTGCTAAATGTCAACAGTTGTGATGTCTACATTTCAGTAATATTATTTTTAATAACATGTACCAAGATTAAAAACTGTTTTGTTTTCTGTAGGCGGGTAACGAAGGAACATATCTGCTAATTACTTATAAAACAGCATGTGAATTTATTACTACTATAAATAATAATTATCTAATGATACTACTTGATAAACAAAAATATTTTTTATAGTATCTGAAAAGGAAGAATGCAATTTTTACTTGTTCAAATTTAAAACTTATAATTAAAAGATATGATTATATGCATTATACATGAATGAAATACATTTTTACTTATACATTTTTAATTAAAACAGAGTTCTTATTAGATATTTTGTTTTTCCCTTCTTAATAAACTAACTTATTTACTTTTTAAGAAATGTAATAATTAAATCCATGACATATTAATTTAATTAAATTTAATACTAAAATACATTGAAAATATTCTTAACTATTCATAACGAAATTAAAGAGATGTCGTATTGAGACATTTATTCTGTTAATAAAATGTAGCTGAATCAAAATTTAATTATTATGTTCATAATTTATTTATAAATATGTTATTAATAATACATTTATTAAATACTAGCGTCTATAATTATTTGTGATTAAATTTATTTTTTGACTTCAATTATAAAAAAACCCCAGTAATTTGGGCAGACTGCAGGTAGATGACATTCTCAGTAACAAAAGTTTAATATGATCGGTAACGAATAGAATTCGATGATCATTATTATTATGAAGATTAGAAAGATTATTCTTTTTTAACTATGTCTTTTTTATATAGAATGCTTTGAATTGCTTTTGTTAGTTGGTATAGTTAAAATTCAACGAAATTCTACATTTGAAATTAATTTTTATTTTTTAAGTCCTTAAACTAAGGAGGTACAGACTTGTAAACACAATGGACCGGATATACACACTATAACTTGACAGCGATCCACACAAACTTGGAAGAAAATTATCTGTTATATGTTTACATGATTTATAAGTGCAAAAACAATATAATGAAAAATAAATTATGTAATAAATACAAAATATTGTAATAAAATAATAATACAATATTTATAAATGTACAAACAATATAATAAAAATAAATAATGTAATAAATATAAAATAGTATAATAAAATAAAAGATAAATAAAGAATCTTATGCATGATATTGAATTCATTTAATAAATGTTTTATATTTAGCTTGTTTTTTGTATTAATTTATCCAAAAAAGGGGGAATCAAATGATTTTATTCGCCGATTTTTTTGTTATCGACTATTCTCCGATTTTTTTTTTCTTTTTTATGTCAAAAACTTTGTACACAAATACATGATGATCCAACTAAGTTTGCTCAGTAATTTGTTAAGATTGCGTTACAAGACTATTAGCTTTGGAACAAATCATGGTGTAGTCCATATTCCATTGTAATTGTTTTGACCTGTGAAAGTTGCACATACAATCGCTAATTTGCTGCCTCGTTATACAATGAATATCTGCTATTAGATTTGAGTGAAAGTTTGTTCTCGTTAGTACAAAACACTAATTACATATAATATAACTGCCTACAATACTGCTTGTTTGCTGTCAAATTTGATTAATGAGTTGTCATTTGTACTTGTCAACGAATATACATTCCTTTCTCCTGGGAATGAAATTTCAAAACTACAATGTATAGATTGTACAATCTATAGATAAATTAAAATTGTGAATTCCTACAAAAAATAGATTTCTTTAATATTTTATGCAAAAAAAAAAAAAAAAAAAAAAAAAAAAATCACTCGTACTGTTGATTCTGCAGAAGCTTGTGCTCTTTATTCTCAATTGAACATTTTCTCACAACATTAGATTATATAAAAAAAAGCATTAATTGTTAATTTCCTTTTATTAGAAAATATTTAAAAAATAATTATAAAACAACTAAAACTAAATAAGAACTTATTTTTTTCATACACTTTACCCCTCAAAACCAAAAAAAATCGTAATATTCCGTACTTCGAACTCTTTCAAAATGAAAACGATATATATTTTTTCAAATCTGCTATCAATCACACCCTGCAGTGATTGGCTGGAAATCGGGAAGGTCGTCAAAATCAGCTGTTGCCGTAACCGCATTTATAACCTTTGGTTACGTCTTTTCGAACCTTTATTAAATTACTAACATTTCTTCGAATCATTTATATAATGGAGAAAGCATTACTTCATGGAAGAAAAAAAAATAAAAAATGAATAAGAAGCGGGATACAGAAAAAAAAATGGCGATATTAAATCGCACAAAACGTTTTATTGACTTAAATGGACTGGTGTTATGAATCAGATTCAATTTTTGAGAGTTTAGTGAGGGACTATAAACGAACTGTTGATTGGATTTGTTTTTTTCGTAACTCATGGTTTAGACAGCTTTCACATGAATTTATTTCCGTTTGAAGGAATCGTATTGTTTAATTCATTTTATATTATGTTTGTATTTTGAATAGTTAGAAATGAAAACGTATCGGTTTGTTAGTAAAAGCAAAGAATATTGCTTGTGCATGCTTATTCCAATTTCAGAAATAATCTTCATTCAGAAATCAAAATAAACAATTTTGTTTTTGCAAGAAAATATCGTTTGACAGTTTAATCAAACAAAAATTACGACGACCACAATAGTTTAAAAAGCATTATTGTTCAAGCAAAAATATTTATGAACTCTTATGCAATTTGCTTATTTTGAGGGTAAACATTTCAACTTGGAGCATCAAAAGAAAAAAATCTAACATGAAAATTTAAATACTTTTGAAAATGTAACTGTTAGATAATGAAATTGCATTATTCTAATATCAATTATTCCTATTTGAGTTATAAGTACGTAATGCAATGCTAAAAACATTAATATGTTATTTTGTGCTGAAAACGAGTATTTATTTTATATTGTGATACGTAGTTCTTTATTATTTAATATATTTTTAAGGATAAAGTTTAAATTATAATTTAATAAAAAAAAAAACTGAATTATGTTCAGGTTAATTAAACTCAATTCAAATAAACAATTATGTCGCAAAAATTTATTTTATAAAATAATTATATTATTACTTTACAACTAACAATAAATAAAATTTAAATTTTAAAATTTAAACTTTTAAAGAAATAGAAAGAATTAAGAAATTTTTAAAAAAGAATTTATTTAAAGAAAGAAAATTTTAAGGAAATAATTTTTTTAATGAATAGAAATCATTAAAAAAAATTATCATTTTAATAATTAGAGTATTAACAAACAAAAGACATATGCAGAAATCACGAGGACAAATAATTTTTCCAAATGCATCTTTCTTTGACAATATATACATTTATATATATTAGCGGTACAATGAAGTCTTAATCTCTGAAGAGTGTCTGAGAGCCTAAAATCAACATTTTCATTGTTCAGTCACGCATGTGAGTTATAAACGACCGTATTCAGTTATGAAGAGATGCTTAATTTGAACACGAAGCTTTTTTTTATGTCCATTAAATCCGTAACAGTTTTCGACGATGATCAAATGCTCATGAGTAGGAAAGAAAAAGACAAATATTTTCCTAATTCGAGATTTATAATAGTTAGGAATACTTACACATGGGTGGTGTGTTAAGTTTGTCGCTCTACGGTCATCTTTAGCACATATTGTGTTAATTAGAACGAAACCTATAGTTTAACGTGAATTTCGAACGACTAACAAACATCCATGCCACCGCCAGAATTAGAACCTGAAGCCTGTGGTGCCAAAGGCCAAAGCGCTGGCTAATAGGCCAGCAAAGTGGTACACATGGGTAGAGGGAGCAGGTAAATTATACGTGGAATTTGATTTGTTTTAAGAACTATTTTAACGTTCAGAAACCTTTCAATTTGTACAATTTTAAAGTAATTTTTAATTTCAAATTTCAAAAAAATTATGTTATTAATATAATTATTTATTTGTTTGTTATTTTCATGAAAATTTATTTTTTTTATTTACCTTTTCAAAAAAAATCTACATTGTGGCTTCATTACAACAAAAAAAGAAAAAGATGTGAATATTAGAAAAAAATGTTAGATTAAAGAAATGTGAATATTAGAAAAATGTTAGATAGCAGAAATGTGATTATTAAAAATACATTAGATTGCGGAAATGTGAATATTCGAATAAAAATAGTAAAATTATCGAAATTCTTTTATTAGAAAAGTTATTGGGTATTTACTGAAAATAGTAAAGCGTATACGATTTATTTATGAGTTTATATTTTATTAAGTATTTTGGAGCTTCAAAAAATATCATTGCGTAATTATTGACAAGTAAAGGGTAAATTTTGAAGCATAAATTATCAACTGAAAACACTAAACATCGTTTAATAAACTATTTATAACATAAATAATCGTTAAAGATTACATAATTATTTTAACAAATTTATTTATCAAATTTTTTTTATAACCAATAATTTATTAAATAATGTAAATTTTTCAAAATAGATATTTCTTAAGGAATGCCTTTGTTAATTCCAATAACAAATATTTAATTTAAAATTCCCAAAGCCTTACAACACTTAAAATATTTATATATAATAATTCATTAATCTTAATTTTCAATAATTAAATACATACGTAACGAATACCAATCAATGCAGATGCTAAGGGTTTGTGAAATTAGGCTTAAGAAATGAATGTAAGCTTCATGCACAATATAAAATTAATAATAACAAAATAATTAATAAAATATTTAAAAAAATACTTTAAAATCATTACTTTTCTAAATTGGCTTAAGTAAATTGCACGACAACAAATAATAGCACAAGTACAAGCAGAGCACAAGTAAAAGAAAAAAACACGTTTAAAAATTAGATAAATCATAAATCAAACGTAACACTGCAGTGAAGGTACAAATTTGATTCAGTAATCAAAACTCTACTAAACAAAACAATTGAATCATCCCAACATATTCCTCTTTCGTACAAAATCGAAACCTCTATTCACGTAAACTTTCCCAAGAACGAAAGCACGGCTAAATTAACTTGGCCAACTAACTCACACCCTTATAGGCTTAGCCGGTAGTTTTATCAATATTTGACACTCTCATGTTCCGAAACAGCAGTTTTCCGACTACTCAATTCTTCCAATCTCGCGGAGTTTTCCCAATTAATTTGTATCATGTCCTTTGGTAACAGAATGTTATGAATTCTAATTTCGATTATTTTTCCGAACGACAAGTTGCTTCCGTTTGGATAATTTATTCTATTTAGATATCCTCGGACCGTGATACTACAACTAGAGCATTTATTTGCTCAGACTTAATTGAAACGAACCTGCGTCGAGACTAGTAAAATGGCGGCAGACGGTTTTCATGGCGATCGAAAATCGTGAATTTTTAAAGAACAGTTCGTTGCAATTAATTGGTACACAGTGTGGTACGAAGTGTTTTTTGCATGTTAAATCATGAAGAACGTGAAGTAATTAAGCAATTAAATTATTCGTAGATAATTAGAATTGCATTATTTATTTTGATTTATTTCATTTTATTAAGCCAGGCTTTTACAGTAAAAAATACAAATATACTCTTATTTAATATACAAAATAATTGTTTGTGTGTTTTGTTTAGAATTTTCAGCTTATAAATTGACTTAATATAACATACATAAATTAATTTGATACCTATATATTGATTTAATATGAAGGATACAATTAATATAAATCAGCATTTACATTTTATTAAAAACTGTTCTAGTATTTAAATTATATATGCTTAACATTTTCATACAGTATGCACCAACAGTATGTAAAAAAATGCAGTGCTAAAATCTGTCGAAATGCTCTTTTTCTATAAAAAAAAAAAAAGAATGATTTCGGAAAAATGAAAAATGATTACGGAATCTCACATTGAAAGATGTGAACTTCGTAGTTATATTTAAGTTAGTAAAGACATTCGGTCTAACCATTTTTTAACGTGTGCAGTAATTCTGGAATAGCCAGTATATCTGTCCAAATCATTTTAAGCCACAATTGAAGAATAAAAATAATTTTCGATGCATAAATAATAAGTCAAAAAAACTAAAAATTATAAGAAAAGTTAAAGAGAGATTGATTGAATATCTCCAATACCCATCTAATTTATTAATACTGCCCCACAATTTCATTACGACGCCGAAGAAAGCAACGATGCCATTTACCGATTTCTCTTAATCTCTTTTAATGAAACTCGCAGAAAACAACAAGAAGCGGCAATCATCGGTCCGTAAGCAATATCCGGAACATAAGTTTCTGTCAGCGCGGATCCCGGGTGATGTGATGAAATGCAGACAATTCCACTCCTGTCCCGAAAGAAAGGCATCGCTCCTGTTTCATCAAGATCCAGAAACGGAAAAAGAGTGGAAAGGAAAAAAAAAAAAGGAAAAATGGAGCAGAAGAAGAAGAAGGAGATTTATTGTTCGATTGCTGGGCCCAGCGGAAGGCCCCAAACTAGCTCCATGGTTAATTCCTCTTTGATTGACGACGGCTATTTGCTGTTTTATTGCATAGACATATCAGCCGATTCCTGGATGGATCGCTCTTCTGGAATGCTGACCTTTACACGGGGTTGTATTGGAAGAGGCCTGTAGCGAAATGGTAGGGAAATCGAACTTCAGTGGATAAAAATGTTTGTTTCGAAATATATCGATAAATAGGTTTATTTAATTGTTGACAATTTCTGTAAATATGTGAACTTCATTCAAAAAGAATAGAAATAAATACGGGATTGAATGATGTATTCCATATATGTTGTTCTGAAGAAATGCTTTGTTTCATGATGCTCCAAATATACTCAATACTAAGTAAACGAAGTGAGTTAAGTTTTAAAATATTTCTAATTTTCTGCCATTTTGTAAATATATGAAAATTTATAGTGAGTCATAATAAAATTTTTCTGTATTGTTGGCGTAGCACATGAATTTGCAATTCAATGTGATTTCTGTAAATATGTAAACTTCATTAAAAAAGAATACATATAAATACTCGATTTGAAGAATTTTTTTCATATATTGTTTTAAAGAATTGCTTGTTTTATAATACTCCATATATACTCAATAATAAGTAAAAGAAAATATATCACCACACTGGCATTATTAATAACAAAACTTACACTGTGGTGTCAGTGTTAAATGGTGAAGTTTCAAAAAATTTCTATTGATTAGAAAAAAAAATTCTGAAATTTTTTGTATTCATGAAAATTTATAGTGAATCACAATGAAAATATGCCTGTATTGTTTATGTAGCAGTTGAATTTGCAATTTAATTTGATTTATGTAAATATGTAAACTTTAATCAAAAATCAATACACATAAATACTCGATTTGAATGATTTATTTGACTGCTTTTGTTCTGGAGAAATGCTTTGTTTTGTAACACTCCATATATATTCAATACTAAGTAAAAGAAAGCCTATCATCAAATTGGTATTCTTAACAACAAAACTCACACTGTGGTGGCAGTGTTAACTGGTGAAGTTTAAAAAAATTTCTAATGATTAGAAAAAGCAATTTCTGACGTTTTCGAAATTTATGAAAATTTATAATGAACCATATTAAAGATCTTCCTGTATTGTTAGTGTAGCAATTGAATTTGTAATTTATTATGATTTCTGAACTCCATTTCGGAACTCGAACCGGAGGCACGAGAGCCAGAGCGCTAGTACTCGGCTATCAGGCCCCAATGTAGCTCCTAAAGTTTATAAATTCCATTGCAAAACATCTTAAACTGCTCCACCAAGACATCTTAGTATGTTCTATTCATATTCGATTTCATGTCATGTACGGGAGAGCATCTGAATATTTACGTTTTAATAGAGCTAGAATGTGCCAATTCCTTCAATTAGGTGCAATTTATGTTCGAATCGTGGCGGTGGCATGTTTTTTTTGTTAGTAGTTCGGAATCCACTTTAAACTGTAGATCCCGGTCTGTTTAGCCCTCATGCGCACAAGATGACTGTAGAGCGACAAACCAAACCAATTAAAGAGGCACAGGCTTAGCAGTCACTATAGTTCACATAAACACGCATAAAAAATCCAATATGTCTGAATAGCGAAGAGTATCCATTAAAAGTTCCATATTCTTCAGATGAATCGAGCATTTAATATCACTTTGACGTAATTCCGATCATTTCCTGAATCTCACATTGAAAGATATGAAATTTGTATATTTGTTATATTTTAAAGACATTCTGTCTAAGCATTTTATAATGCGTTCACCAATTCTAGAATGTCCAGTCTATCCAGTCATTTTCAGGGAAACCAAAGCATTTTAAGTCAAACTTTAAGAATAAAATAATTTTATTTTTAATAATCAGTCATAAACCATTACAAATTATAATAAAAATCCAGACAGATTGATTGAGTATCTCCGAACCATCAAATTTGTTAATATTGCCGTACAATTTGGTTACAGCGCCGAAGAAAGCAACGATGCCATTTACCGATTTCTCTTAATCTGTTTTAATGAAACTTGCAGGAAACAACAAGAAGCGGCAATCATCGGTCCGCAAGCAATATCCGGAACATAAGTTTCTGTCAGCGCAGATCCCGGGTGATGTGAAGAAATGCAGACAATTCCACTCCTGTCCTTCTCCCGAAAGAAAAGCATCGCTCCTGTTTCATCAAGATCCAGAAACGGAAAAAGAGAAGGGGAAAAAAAGGAAAAATGGAGCAGAAGAAGACGAAGGAGATTTATTGTTTGATTGCTGGGCCCAGTGGAAGGCCCCAAAGTAGCTCCATGGTTAATTCCTCTTTGATTGACGACGGCTATTTGCTGTTTTATTGCATAGACATATCAGCCGATTCCTGGATGGATCGCTCTTCTGGAATGCTGACCTTTACACAGGCTGCATTGGAAGAGGCCAGTGACGAAATGGTAGGGGAAATGAAACTTCAGTGGATAAAAATGTTTGTTTCGAAATAAATTAATAAATAGACTCATTTAATCGTTGACAATTTTTGCAAATGTGTAAACTTTAATCTATTAGGATATTTATAAATACTTGATTTGAATGATTTATTACATTTATTTTGTTCTGAAGAAATGCTTTGTCTCATAATATTCCAAATACTGAGTAAAAGAAAATTTATCACCAAACTGCATTTTTTAGTTACAAAACTCACGCTGTGACTGAAGTGAAGTTTCAGAAAATTTCTAATATCTAGAAAAAAAAAATGTCTGCTATTTTCTAAACTTATAAAAATTAAAACTGAGTCTTATTAAAGATATTCTAGTATTGTTGGTGTAGTAGTTGAATTTGAAATTTAATGTGATATAAAAATGGCACATAAATAAATATGTAAACTTCATTCAAAAAGAATACAAATAAATATTCGATTCTGTTTGAATGATTTATTTCATTTATGTTGTTCTGAAAAATGCGTTGTTTTATAATACTCACAATATACCCAATATTAATTAAAATAAAATTAAATTAAAATAAAATCTATCAATAAAATGGCATTCTTAACAATAAAACTGACATTGTGAGGGCAATGTTAACAGTGAAGTTTCAAAACATTTCTAATATTTAGAAAAAAATATTTGCCATTTTCTAAACATGCGAAAATTTATAATGAGTCATATTAATGGTATTCCAGGACTGTTGGTGTAGCAGTTGAATTTGCAATTTAATGTGATTTCTGTAAATGCGTAAACTTTATTCAAAAAGAATACAAACAAATACTCGACTCGATTTGAAGGATTTATTTCATTTATGTTCTTCTGAAAAGATGCTTTCTTTTATAATACTCCAAATATACCCGAAGTTAAGTAAAAGAAAATCTATCAGCTAACTAGTATTCTTGACAACAAAGCTGAGTCTGTGATGGTCAATGTTAATTAATTAATAATTTTCTAAATTTATGAGAATTTATATTAAAGATATTCCTGTACTGTTGGTGCAGCAGATGAATATACAATTTAATGTGATTTCTGTAAATATGTAAATTTTATTCAAAAAGAAGACAAATAAATACTCGACTTGATATGAATGATTTATTTGATTTATGTTGTTCTGAAGAAATGTGGCATTGTGGTGGCCATGTTAACTGGTGAATTTTAAAAAAATTTCTAATTTTCTGGAAAAAAAACCATTTTGCCATTTTCTAAACTTATGAAAATTTATAGTGAGTCAGAGAAAAAATATTCCAGTATTGTTGGTGTAACAGTTTTTGTTTGCAATTTAATATGATGAAATTGATGTGGTTTATTTTATCTCAATACATCTTTTGTAAAGGTTTTTTGCTTGTTTTTCTTAATAAAGATGTTGAGTTTTATTAAACTGCGTGCTTTTGAAATTAAGCAGCGAAATTATTTACGAAAATTATCAAGAAAAAAGAAAATGAAGTTAACTTACCCAGTTCCTTAACAGATGATTGTGACGGTGACTGCTATGACTATGTTTTACAAAAATGTAAATAATGGGATTTTAAAAAATAATAGTGATGTATATCACTTATACTTAGTTATAATTTAAACTGTACCATAGATTTGGTATGACTTCGTCTCCATTATGCCTGATATGCAAAACTCCGGAAACAGTTGAACACATTTTGTTTCAATGCTTACAATATGTAGAACCAATTTACAATCTACAAAACGCTTTCGAATATAAAGTTCTGTCTTACTCTTGGGTAATCAATATGTCTACAAAAAGTCTCGTAACCCTGTAAACTATAGGGTACCCCCCCCCCTATTTTTTTCCTTTTTCTGGTTATTATTTCTTCTCTTTCACTTTTTATTTCAAGTAATAGTTGTACTTCATAAATGTTCTAATTAACTTTCAACTGTTAAAATATTATGATATATTTAATCTGAAGTTTAATCCAGTTCTTCCTTTTTCGAATTTACTCTTATTTATGTCATTTTAGTTGTGAGAAAGTACGAGAAACGATTCTTTTGTTTTAAAATGGAATTTGTAAGGCATCATAGGTAATGAATACAAGTGTTTCGAGTTTCAGAGTAGTTCCTTTATAAAGGTTTCCTTTTCACTTTTTGTCAAATTCTGTTATATGTAGTATTTTAATCAACATTTGGATAAGTTTGGATAAAGCAGTGTCAACGACTATACATCTCAAAGTAAAAAGTCAAATAAAGTTAAATTGTGCAGTGTATTTCATTTTTAGAAACACTGTAATTCACACTGAAACACTGAATCACAGCTGCCCCACTACTATCCAGACAGTACTTAGGAAATCCAGTGATTCCCAACATATTAACAGATAGGAAACATAATGAGATACTTACCGTATAATTCATATACGGTAAGTGCAAATCCATTCAGAAGGGAACTTCATCTGGAAGCTGTTGATTCCGTCCGGCCGGTTATAGAGATAACACAGGATTCGGATCACAGACCCGGACACCGAAATTATTATAAATCCGGTTTTCGCGTCTTATCTGCTCACTCCGTGATTGTGTCTGAAGACCGCGCTTAATTCATCCGACCGACAATGGAGGACAAACCGCCCAGGATTCAGGAAAATAGGAAATCCGGCCGTTGTTATCGGCGGGTAAAATACCAGCATTGTTGCAAACTTTTCATCCAGCTTTAAATATTCGTTCGCGGAAGGGTTGAGGTGATAACACGGCTTGACCGGGGTTTTTTTTTGGGGGGGGGGGAAAGAAGGCTGTTCCGTTTGCTACTAAGAGCAATAATGATATATTGGCTAATGGATAAATGAAAAAAAAATATCATCTGTTTACTCGTAGTAATTAAAAAAGGTTGTATTTCCAAAAAGTTTTTATCAAATTGTAAAAATTTTGTTTCATAGTGCTTAAGGAAGATATTGGTTTATATTTATCAATGTTTAAAACTGTTTTCGGAAGGGTTGGTTGTATTAATACTGTTTGTGGGTTCATGAAAAAAAATATTGTTGATTCGTTTTCTGCTTAAAACGCTAATGTGTACTACATAAAAAAAATAATTGAAATTTTTTTATTCGTTAATTCATAGTTTTTAAGCAAAATATTTCATGAAATGTGTTCGTTTTATTTATAAGAATTGGATTATATTTTTTCTTGCAGCAAAAGTCGGGTTTGTTGATGCTTTTAATCGAGTTTTTATAATTGTTTGCAGAAAGTAGATAATTATGATAATGGAATTAATTGTTTTTTTTTTTTTACTAACAAAAAGAAATGATACATTGGCATAAGGTCGATTGGAAAATTTTCTTCCTTAGCCCAGTGGTACTCAGACATTTTTACCTTTGATTTCTTGCCCCTATACTTAAGGAAGAAAATTTCTCTCAAGCCTTCATTAAACCTTTTCCTCATTAAAATTCATATTAATTTTGAAAATGTATTCAGTTAATATTACTGCTCGATCAATCAATATATGATTGTTGATTATGTTCTGAAATTCATATGAATAAGATTTCTGATTTGTGAAAAGAAAATTGAATTAAAAAATGTGTTTGTTTTCTTCTGTTGTTATGATAAATTAAACTGATGAAAATGTTAAAAAAGAAAACTGAAGTAGCCTGGTGTAACCAACTGTACTACTTCCGAAATTTAAAAAACAGTACAAAATAGAAAGCTCCCTATATTTGTCAGATATGAACAGTAGTCATACTAGATATATCTAGCTTCATATCTTTGCGAGATATCTGTAGGTAGAGATATATTCTCGTTGGATTGATGGAGGAGGGGAGACAGTGAAAACCCCCTAAATTCTACCTTCAGAGGTATTCTTACTGAATTGTGATACATTTTATGTGATGTAATAATACCCCTTCCATTGTGATTCATTTGAACAATGGTTATTTTGCAACAGGGTAGCCGTTCAAGTGAAAAAGAACCTCATATCAAAGTACCAGACATTTGAAAACAACAGCAAAATTTCAAAAGAAAAATATCATTTCATATTCAGAATCAGAAGCTTCACTACTTAAAGCAGTTACCAGAGATTTTATCGCCGGACAATCTACTCTTGATAAATTTATTTTAAAAAAACCCGAATAAGGCGAATTTTTACAGAAAACAATTATTAAAAATGCCTTTGTTGTTGTTATCAACCCCGTAATGGATATATTTTTCTCAATTTCAGCTTGTTTCAAAACATTTTTTAACTAAATTCGAAAATACGCATTGCTAGAATTTATCCTGTTTTAATTTTTATTATTAAAAACATAACCATAATACACTTATTTTTTGCCAAGATTTCGAGATCCAGATATGGTATATAACTGTTATTATCGTTAAAAAATATTTTTTCACTTTTATTTGTATTAAAACAAAATAATGAAATATAAATGCAAACGATCATAAGCAATAAATAACACGCAGTTCCTCAGCAGTCTTTTGGGTACTGAAGGACATCAAGTCAAATGTCTGTAAAACAACATGGAATCGTCAATGTATGCCGCCAAGAGTACTATTATCGCCAGTCTTTTGGAAACTGAAGGACATCAAGTCAAATGTCTGTAAAAAAACATGGAATCGTTAATGTATGTTGCGATGCGTACTATACCTCGACCCTCGTATAAATACAGGCATCTGCATTACAGGCATCCTGCATTTTACAGACCGAAAACGGAAAGTTTGATAAGGTCAGATAATATTAATCGTACAAAAATAGACAAAATGATAAAGAAGGTGAAACATAAATACGTAAATGAATTTCTGGATTATATCTTCTGGATCCTTATCTCATAAATGAAGGCAACCATTTTTATCAGTTAGCTGTCGCACAATAGCCTTTCTTTCCATATCAGTAGAACTGAAAGTACGCCATCTTTGAACATTCGATTTCCATTAAGTCAGCAAAGACAATCATTTAAAAAAAGCAAAAGAAAAAAGTTTTAGATTTGTGTATTTTGTAAATCTTTTAGAAATTTTTAAAATTGTAAAATATTTTTCGAAAGAACTTTCAAAATGCAGGTAAGTTTAAATTTCAGTTATATGTATATGATATGCAACCGTTGTATATTCGTGTAATGTTTGATATTTGTTTTATTTTTAATGCTATATTTTATTCGAAAATAGTTCGGTATCTCATTATTTTTTATTTTTTTTTGTAAAATGTGTACATTGGGTTATTATTCTTCATTTAAAATGCTTGTATATAATTTTATGATTTTATTTATCGCTATAAATCACAAACATAAATTTGTCTGTATGTTTTTTTTTTTTGGTTTCTTATGACAAAAAAGTTAAGATGCTGTAATTTTATATTTTTTTATGGTAATAACTTTATTATCCTGGATTTCAAGAAAAATCATGAATTCTTAATAATTATGTTTTTACTAACTAAAACTAGGTAAGTACTTTAAGGTGCACTGTACTTTTACTAGTACATTGCACTTTAAAAATCCTTTTTGAAGAATCGTCTGCTTTCAACATCATTTTGTTAATATACTTACAACCATATTTAAGCATTTTAAAAGTTAAAATGAATTATAATTTATGTGGTTATTAATTAAAAGCTGAAAATATTAATGAGAATTCCAGTTAATTTCTCCAAATCCATTAAATTTTTATCTGAAACATAACAAAATATTTATTTTATTTTATAATAAAGAATATGTCGCTAGTATTCTATATATTCCATTTATTTTCTATTATTATATCTTTAATTATTTATTCATTTTATTTTACGTATCTAGATATGTACTTATTTATTCGATGTATTATTTTTATTTATTTTTTGACATTTGGAATTAAATGTTTTTTATTTATTTGATTTTAATTATTTTTGTATAGTAAAGTTTTAAACAGTTTTTTATTGCTTTCCTGAACATATTTCTGCTACTTTAATTAATTATTTTTCTGCTAATTTAATTAATTTATTTTTCAATAAGGTATTTATTTTCCGTTGAATGTATATTTTTTTGTTTCCAATGATTTAAAAATGTTTTTAAAATATCGTAACTTTGACTGATCGAATAATAATTGAATACCGATCTGCCCATAATTTTTTTTTACTTTAATCTGATACAACTATATAATGGGCGAAAACAACACTACAATTTTTTTATAATGTAGTATAAATCAATTAATTTTATTCAGAGTGGAAATTAATGCATATCATAGAATTCGTCAGACAAGTTTCACAGTTAGAGAAATCCTTGAGTAGATATTTTTAATAAAACAAAAAATAAATAATATAGCGAAGCCTCATGTATTTTTGTATCTCATGCATTTTTATACATGTAAATTTGAGAGAAAGAAATCCTTTTTTCTACATTGAAGATTAATAAAATGGATAACAAAGGGAAAATTTTGTAAAATTCATATTTATTATTTTTAATCATGATTTTTGCAATGAAATGGTACTATCGATTATGAAAGGGAAATATTAAAAATTGTCGTATAATTATAGTTTTAATTGAAGGTAAATTTATAAAATATTGTTTAGTAATTACATAATTTATATTATGTTTAAAACTTTATGAAAAAAATTATATTAATTTTATACTAAAACAGTTATTACAAAGCTATGTTTATAACCTATAAAGTAAAACATTGCTTTTACAAATAATGATATTGTTCAAAGAATACTTGGAAATAATATTCATATTTTTATTTAAAAAATATTGCCAAAAAATTCAATTGTAAATTCTTTGGTTTTATATTTCAAAACTTCTTGATTGGATCGACAAATATTCTAGAATCCTGGTGCACTCACGAATATTCTTTTAGGAATTTTAGGTTTGGAAATATTACATTTGGAAACTTAGGAAAAACTTGTATTAATTTTATACTATATAGTTATTATAGTTTTTTTAAAAACATAGCTTTTTACAATAAATGGCATTGAATACTTGGAAAAAAAATCATAAATTTATTTGAAAAAATATTTCTAAACATTCCAATTGTAAATTTTTTGATTTTATATTTCAAAACTTCTCGATCGGTTCCACAAATATTCTAGAATTTTGGTGTTCTCACGAATATTCATTCAAGCAAACCTTTATTGCATTTCGTTACTTCCACATCAGCGATTTTTTTCATAAAACAATTTATTTAAACATAAATCTGCTCTTTACATAAAATCTCATGAATTTGTTTATTGATATTCTGTTCGCTTTTCCGTATTTATTAATGTTTTAAAAGATAGGATATTACCAAATATAAGAAATATAGATATAAATAATAAGAAGAAATAATAATAAGAAATATAGATTTGCAATATTACCAAATATAAGAAATTGTTTAGTAGGAACATAATAATGCAAATATTTTTTCCTATTTATTTAATACTTACGAAAACAAGCAAATTATTGATTCACTTATTAAATATTCATTGTTGTTAAGCTTTTCGACACACACACACATACGCACACACACACACACTCACACCACACACACAAATGCACACATAATAAACATGCACACACACTTCGATATGAATACTTGATCACAGATGTAAAATACAAACTTCCTCATAAAAGTATTTTTTTAAAAATTCCGTTTTTAATTTTTTTTTTTTTTAAATATGGTATTTATTTTCCTCTGAATGTATGTTTCTATTTTGTTTCCAATGACTTAAAATTGTTTTTAAAATGTACGTTATTTTACGCAAGTCTGACTGATTCCATGCTGATGTCTAATTCTTCATGTCGAAAGCCCATCTCGATGTTCACAATCCCTTAATCCCTTTTCTTACAAATAGGCTTGATTGTGCCAACAGTTTCTTTCCAGAAAGGCACACTGCGTTTGTTTCGTCTCAAGTGCGTAACACTCTGAACAGGATCTTTGGATTTATTTCATTCACTCACTAAATCTAAACGATGGGATAAAAGTGTCAAGATAACAACAGCTGTTTTTTGCACACACGAATATTTATGACAGCAAGTGGCGATAATGAACTAAACGAGTAACAGTAAAGTCAAAACAGTTTAAGGACGAAAAAACGTTCCATTCTGTCATTCCAGTCAACAAGACGTAAAATAAATGTATTAAATATGAATTGTGACAAACATCGTCCTTTATATGTTACTTTATTTTTTTGCTAGGAGAATGGTTAATATAAATTGCAACTTTTATATTTAATTTTACTATTAAATAAATTAATTATAGAAGCATTTCCTCAAATTATTATTATCATATTAAATATATAGGTATACAATAATATGGATTTATCTACGATTTTAAAATCTAAAAGGGCCTAATATTAATAGCCTTTTCAGAGCCTAAATTATTAAGGTGAATACAATACGGAATCCATAATATCCCGTTTTTTTGGTACTTTTATCTTTCAGCATCCCAAGTTTTGGTTTTTGATCATCATTGTTATTTAGTATAGATCACGGTCTAACTTGCCAGCTGCATTTGAAAAAAAAATTGTTATTTAGTACTTTTTTTAAATGTTATGCATAGAATTTATATATATGGGTGCCGGTGGTTTCTAGGGGATTTTTTAAAAAAAGGAACCGTCTGTTCGATTTTACATTCCATTTAATGCACACTATTTTCAACTATATTTACAATGCGTTAACATAAAATTTAGCATCATTAGCTCTCTGGATTAACAACACACCATTAGCTATCTGAAGTAACATAAATCACAAAATCACATCATTCGTTATCTGGATTAACACAAAACACACAATTGACTATCTGGATTAACATGAATCACACCATTAGCTATCTGGATTAACACAAAACACACAATTGACTATCTGGATTAACATAAAACACACCATTATCTATCTGGATTAACATTAAACGTTCATTGCCATTTCCTTTGCCAACGCGTCCTCAGCCATCCTCTGCCAACCTTGCCCTTTTCTCATTCTACTTCTACTATGTTCAAAGTTCAGTTTAAAACCTCCTTTCTGGAGCACCCAACTCGCAGTCAAAACATAATCGTTATATGTCGCCATCTGCAAACAAATTCTACATAATTAACATCAAAAATATACAGATCATTGTCTTTATATACATTAAAAAAATGAAAACCTTAAAAATGTTTTCAGAAACAACTTATTCAGCAAACGAGGAAAAAAGAATGCGTCAATTTTTTACGATATTTCAGCCATGCTTAAAATAACTTCTAATTCTTTCTAAGAGCCTCAATTTAAAAAAAAAAAACCCAATCTATTGGTTGGCAGAATAACCAATAGAATAGAGTACCTCTTCTTCTAATCGAAATCCACTTTTGTGAATATTTCATCTACAGTTATTCTTCTATTTTCTTTATTTTAATGCGTCAACAGCAGAAATACTTTTCGCGTTACAACAGCATATTTTTAACGATATAAAAAATAATTTCCGAATCAATGTTATTGTGGGATTACAAGTCATCCAGATGTACCTATTCCTCTTAGATATTTGTATAATTGTGTTTAGACGACCTGCTTTAATTTAGTTAATTTACCATAATGATTATTTCATTTATTGAACTGTATTTTGTGGCATTAAATGTAGTATAAAATATATGAATATAGTTGACTTTCAAGTAAAAAAAAAAAAAACGTAATATTATATGTGGAAAAACTGAGGTTGATAAGACAAATAAAAAATGCTCCTCTAATTACTTTTAAAATGTTATATTTATGATATTCATAGTTTCTTAGGAAAAAGTAATAAAGATGATGAATTCACCATGACGAAGATAAGAGTTCCCTAACAGTGAAATCGTTATTTTAAAAACCATGTGAATTTTAACAATCACCTCATATTTGCATATTACTCCTCTTTTATTGTCATAAACATATGGGCAACGCAGAAGTTTTTTTTAAATTATTTTTGATCATTATAAGAAATTAAATTTTAAATTACTAGTAAAAATCTCATAAATTATGATTATCGTTAAATTTGTATGAAATTGTTTATTCTGTTATTGGTTAGTTCTATAATAAAATGATGGTTTCAATACGTATAGTTTTAATACTAATTCTGCAAATTATGAGGGTAGATTTTAAATTTCAAATAAGATAGATTGGCAATAGAAGAAAATTCTTTGATTACTCAAAAGGCACATATTTGCCATATATATATATATATATATACCCGAGTTTCAGCATTTTCAAAAAAAAAAAAAAAAAAAAAAAAATTCAGCAGCCACGAGCAAAAAAGTGAAAACAAATGAAAAACAGCAAAATAAGATGTAGAAAACTCTTTTTAAAAGAAGGTAAAGTTCAAATAAAGAAT
Organism: Caerostris darwini; assembly: GCA_021605075.1. Taxonomy (NCBI): domain Eukaryota; kingdom Metazoa; phylum Arthropoda; class Arachnida; order Araneae; family Araneidae; genus Caerostris; species Caerostris darwini. The sequence goes on along the minus strand of BPLQ01001801.1, from coordinate 82,393 downwards.
TAAAAGAATAATAGATTTTAAATTCAGTGATATGTGCAGAATTTGTTTTTCCCATTTTAATTCCTTTATATCGTAATTTATACAAATATTTAATTTTTTTCTCTGGGCATTTATTATTAAAACAATCAGATAGAAAATTTTTTAATTATTCCATTCAAAATGTAATAACAAATTTGTTTACACATTCTTTGGATATTGGTTTGATTTTAGTAACTGGATATTGATGATTTTTATGAGTTAGGATAAATTTTTGAATGTGTGGTTTCAAGTAAATGCGGATAATTGATCCTCAAAACATCGATAATTTACTACAAGCATTTTTTTTATAAAAACATTTTCCAAATATAATTTTTAAAAATTTTTTGTTTAAAAAATATTATAATATTATTTATTTTTAATTTATTTTAATTTTTTATTATTAAGTAATTATATTGGAAATAAAATTATATGAATCCATGTAAATTATCTCTAATGTTTTGGTTTTATAATATTTCAATAAAAATCGTACATTCAATGTTTTGATAAATCTTTAAAATGTTTCGTAGATAATTTATTAAATTTTACGTTTGTTTTTATTCATGTAAATAACTTCTCAATTTTCATCAAATAGGGTTTACTTTTAAAATTGGGTTATCAATTTTTTAAATTGTACAAAATTCTATATAGTTTTAAATTTCCTTTTCTGTTGTTTTCGATAGTTTTATCAAAAACTCATTATTCATTAATTTGCAAAAATCTTTTTAAAATCATATACTTGCTTCTGCTCTCAAATCAATATTCAAATCTTTATATTATATATTTGTATATTTTTTATAGATATTACTAGCAGACCCGGCCAGGCGTTGCTGTGGCTTTCTTGTATTTCGTTCAATTATTAGATAATATAATTGATATTGTTAAGGAAGTGATTGGTAAAGAATGATGAAAAGTTCAAATTAAGCTTCAACGAATAGAAAATGTTTAACAATCGTTTAATACTATACGCTAAGTCTTATTGTGCATTAATTATTTTGAATATAATTTGTAATAACTTACAAACACTGGCAACTGGCAACTGGCGTACCGATTACGGAGTACCAACCGGGGGAAATACCCCTTAAACCTCCTCACCTTTAATATATGCTTGGAATTTTAATAGGCTGCTTAATTATTGTTAGTAATATTTAAGATATAAGTTTCTAAAAATTCAAATTAAAGTAAGTACACACACACACACAAAAAAAAGATTTAAAATACTATTGATAAAAAGTAAGATAAAAAATAAACGAATTTAAAAGTTAAGTTTTAAATTCGGTACAATTAGGGACCAGTTGTCGATGCCGTAAACATATTTCAAAACGTAAACAAACAAAACTTCTTTGTTTACCAATAACACTCAAGGGAATTATGCTGAACGGTGGGAGCCAATGGATGCATCTGAAAGGTAAAAATCATTACATGTCCCCGTACTTACAAACAAAATTATTACATTTCTTAGAAAAAAATATTGATAATCAAATCAGGTAATATTTACATACGTTTGATTTATTTCTCATAAAAATAATATAAATTTCATACAATATAATTTTCACAAAATTTAAAGCAGTACATAAAACAATAATATTCAGAACATGAGAATTTGACGGTTATGTAGTACAGGCATCGAGACACGGCGCCACCTATTAGATGCAGGAAATAGGTAATTTATGAACATTATAACTTTTAAAGATAAGATAAAATGTACGTCACACAATACGTTGTAGTACTCGAAATTGGAAACTTTTGGTCCGCGATCTTGGTGCACTGCTCGAAATAGGAAAATCGTAGATTTTGCATTTCAATAATAATAAAAATCTGAAAAAAAACTATCCTATCTCTCAAGTTGGAACAAAACGCACATTTAAAAAAAAAGTTAAAATCGGATTCTTAGTTTCGGAATTCATCTCGGACAAACATCGTGACACGGGAATTAGATATAATAGATACACGGCGCCATCTATTAGATGCTGGAAATAGGTAATTTATGAGCATCATACCTTTTATACATAAGATAAAATGTACGTCCCACAATACGTTATAGTACTCGAAATTGGAAACTTTTGGTCCGTGATCTTGCTGCACTGCTCGAAATAGGAAAATCGTCGATTTTGCATTTAAATAATAAAAAAAAATCTGAATAAAAACTATCCTATCTCTCAAGTTGGAACAAAACACACATTTAAAAAAAAGTTAAAATCGGATTCTTAGTTTCGGAATTCATCCCGGACAAACATCGTGACACGGGAATTAGATATAATAGATACACGGCGCCATCTATTAGATGCAGGAAATAGGTAATTTATGAGCATCATGCCTTTTATAGATAAGATAAAATGTACGTACCACAATACGTTATAGTACTCGAAATTGGAAACTTTTGGTCCGCGATCTTGGTGCACTGCTCGAAATAGGAAAATCGTAGATTTTGCATTTAAATAAAAAAAAATCTGAATAAAAGCTATCCTATCTCTCAAGTTGGAACAAAACACACATTTAAAAAAAAGTTAAAATCGGATTCTGAGTTTCGGAGTTCATCCCGGACAAACATCGTGACACGGGAATTAGATATAATATGTATGTGTCTATAATTCTAACAAGCTAGTTGGTTGAAAAATATATAGTTTGAAACATAGACATGACAGTTAAAGCAAACAATTATTTTGAAAAAGTAAATATATGAACACTGATGATAAAAATTAGGAGTCAATTTATTTAATATTTTTGATACTAATAACATCTATTGATGTTATACGAATAAATATTTGACACAAAGTTTTTTAATAGGATGCACCTATAAATGAAACCATTTTTTTTCTTTCTAATGCAGCTGGCAAACACAGACAGCTTGGTCTTTGGATGCCTTAAGGCAAGTGCTGCAGAGACGTACTCACTTTGCATTACCCAGGGGCGCGTGTAACTTGAAGATAAGCCACGGACGCGGAGTAACAATGCCCCCGCAACGCTCTACGATCCTATTAGGACCGGGACCTACGGTTTAAAGTGGATTCCGAACCACTACAAACAACCATGGCACCGCCGGGACTCGAACCCGAAACCTGTAGTACCGAGCGCCAGAGTGCTAGCCACTCGGCCATTCAGGCCCATAAATGAAACCATAGATTTGATTCAAAATACCTCTGATACTTGAAATTTGGTTAAATATTAGAAGTCGAATTAATCTAATCAGAAGAATTGCATTAGTCAGATTTACCTCTAGTACCCGAAAAAAATACATCACGGATCAAATAAGAAAAATTATTAACTGCTTTGTATTATAAAATAATGTAAAATTTCTTTATAAACCCGGTTTCAAAAGTTGAACTTTAATTCATTGAAATTTAACATCTATTCAACTGATTAAAAGTAAAAATTTAATAAATTATGTATTTAAAAGCATTTAGATTTGTCAAAGCATTTATTGTGCAGTTTTTTATTCAATTCCTTCTATTAGCTCACACTCTCCCTATATACACTGAAGTGACAAAAGTCATGGGATACCTCTTAATCTCGTGTCGGCCCTCCTTTCGCCCGGCGAAGTGCAGCAACTCGACGTGGCATGGACTCAACAAGTCGTTGGAAGTCTTCTGCAGGAATATTGAGCCATGCTGTCTCGATAGACGTCCATAATTGTGAAAGCGTTGATGGTGCAGGATTTTGGGCACGAACAGACCTCTCGATGATGTCCCATAAATGCTCGATGGGATTCATGCCGGGCGATCTAGGTGGCCAGATCATTCGTTGGAATTGTCCAGAATGTTCTTCAAACCAATCGCGAACAGTTGTGGCCCGGTGACATGGCGCATTGTCATCCATAAAAATCCCATCGTTGTTTGGGTACATGAAGTCCATGAATGGCTGCAAGTGATCTCTAAGTAGCTGAACATAAGCATTTCCAGTCAATGTTCGGTCCAGTCGCACCAGAGGACCAAGTCCTTGCTATGAAAAAACAGCCCACACCATTACGCAGCCACCACCAGCTTGAACAGTGCCTTGCTGACAGTTTGGGTCCATGGCTTCGTGGGGTCTGCGCCACACTCGAACCCTACCATCAGCTCTTACCAACTGAAATCGTGACTCATCGGACCAGGCCACGGTTTTCCATTCATCTAGGGACCAACCGATATGCTCACGTGCCCACGAGAATCGCTGCAAGCGATGTCGTTCTGTCAGTAAAGGCACTCGAGTCGGTCTTCTGCTGGAATAGCCCAAAAAAAGCCAAATTTCTCCGCACAGTTCTAACAGACAAGTCCCTTGTACGTCCCACATCGATTTCTGCGGTTATTTGACGCAGTATTGCTTGTCTGTTAGAATTTACGACTCTTTGCAGACGTCGCCGGTCTCGGTCGTTAAGTGCAGGCGGTCGACCACTGAGGTGTCCATGGTGGGATGTTATGCCTGAAATTTCATACTCTCGGCACACTCTTGACACAGTGGATCTGGCAATGTTGAATTCCCTAACGATTTCCGAAATGGCATGACCCATGCGTCTAGCTCTAACTAACATTCCGCGTTCAAAGTCTGTTAATTCCCGTCGTGCGGTCATCATCACGTCAAAACCTCTTCACATGAATAACTTGAACAGAAATGAAAGCTCTGCGAAAGCACTGCGCATTTAAACCTGTTCTACGCGATGCTACTGCCATCTGAAAATTTGCATATTGCCATCCCATGACTTTTGTCACTTCAGTGTATATCTTGTTCAAATTTTCTATCGTTAATAAAATACTTTTTATTCATCCACTCGAGTTCAAATACCATTCGCGACTTTTTGCGACTTTTTTCTTGAAATTCAACTTCCATGTCATCAATAGTCTGTACATGTTATTTGGTTTCATTCTATGCATCAGTTACAGATGCCTCAACACTGGAAGAGGCATTTTATGGCAATCATGTATTTGTCCTAAAATAAAATATTTAAAGAGAAAAAGAAGCTTAGGATATTTTGAATGTTCTCTCAAAGTTTTAATAAAGTAAGTTGAAATGGATTTTAAATATAAATAAGTTATATAGGAATGTTGACATGAAATTTATATTATAATTACTACATAAATGAATTATGTAAAAATATATTAAGATTAACGTTTAGTTTGAAGCATACAAAATAAAAGCTCTTACTGTTAATTAATAAAGCAGTAACTATATTAATATATATTATTAATATATTAATATAGCAGTAACTATATAACATAATTTATAGCAAGTATTAATTTATTTAATTAAAATTATATAATTGTTCTTTTCTGGGTTTTTTTTAAACAACTTGTTTTTCAATTTTAAAAACACCTAAAATGTTTCACCTATTTCGCTACGTAATTACTAAGAATTCATAGCACATAATGTGATATTTAAATTATCTACTAAAATTTCAAGTACTATCTGAATTTCACTCACAAATAGAATTGCAATAGACATTTATAAAAACAAAGTAATAATATATTTTTTGTGTTTTTTTTTAAAGAATACTTAAGAAATATTACATCTTTCTTATGCAATAACAATCAAAGATCATGCGAGTAAATTCGACACATAAGATATCCTTATAAAATCTCAATCCCAACGCCTCTTGTAATATTATCAATGTCATCTAAAACTTTTGTGAGTGAATATCTGGAATATATTTCTAAATAAATAAATTCGTGACCCAATGATATAGTGCATAGCAGCGTGCAAAAGGACTAAGGTTTTAATTTCCTGTTGGTTGCATTACAGTCACTGCTTTCAGAAACGAAGAGCCTCTGGAAATTGTGACAGCTTGTGTGGAGCACCTCGTATTGATAGTCAGGCTGTTTGAGGAGAGGTTTCAGAGGTTTCTCTCACATAACATTCAAATATAGATTATTTATATCTGAAAGTCCCCCAGGAAGATAATTCTCTTATCTCATCATCTGTTGATAAGACGTACGTGACATACATCGTTGGAACACAAGGCCCACTGATATCCAATCGAACAAGTTATAAATAAATGTTGGAAGAAAAATTTAAAATATAATGAAAATTGCTTAATCGTTCGATAATTGATAAGCTGTTCATAACATACATCAATGGAACACGAGGCGCATTGATGTTCAACCCAGCAAATTATAAATAAATGCTGGAAGAAAAATTTAAAACATAACGAGAAATTGTTTAGCTCTTCGATAATTGATAAGCTGTTCTAACATTCATCAATGGAACACGAGGCTCACTGATGTTCAATCAAACAAATTATAAATAAATGCTGGAGGAGAAATTTAAAACATAACGAGAAATTGCTTAGCCGTTCGATAATTGATATGCTATTCTAACATTCATCAATGGAACACGAGGCCCACTGATGTTCTACCAAACAAATTATAAATAAATGAAAGAAGAGAAATTTAAAATATAACGAGAGATCATTTAGCCGTTCGATAATTGATAAGCTGTTCGTAACATACATGAATGGAACACGAGGCCCACTGATGTTCAATCAAACAAATTATAAATAAATGCTGGAGGAGAAATTTAAAACATAACGAGAAATTGCTTAGCCCTTCGATAATTGATATGCTATTCTAACATTCATCAATGGAACACGAGGCCCACTGATGTTCTACCAAACAAATTATAAATAAATGAAAGAAGAGAAATTTAAAATATAACGAGGGATCATTTAGCCGTTCGATAATTGATAAGTTGTTCGTAACATACATGAATGGAACACGAGGCCCACTGATGTTCAATCAAACAAATTATAAATAAATGCTGGAGGAGAAATTTAAAACATAACGAGAAATTGCTTAGCCGTTCGATAATTGATATGCTATTCTAACATTCATCAATGGAACACGAGGCCCACTGATGTTCTACCAAACAAATTATAAATAAATGAAAGAAGAGAAATTTAAAATATAACGAGGGATCATTTAGCCGTTCGATAATTGATAAGTTGTTCGTAACATACATGAATGGAACACGAGGCCCACTGATGTTCAATCAAACAAATTATAAATAAATGCTGGAGGAGAAATTTAAAACATAACGAGAAATTGCTTAGCCCTTCGATAATTGATATGCTATTCTAACATTCATCAATGGAACACGAGGCCCACTGATGTTCTACCAAACAAATTATAAATAAATGAAAGAAGAGAAATTAAAAATATAACGAGAGATCATTTAGCCGTTCGATAATTGATAAGCTGTTCGTAACATACATGAATGGAACACGAGGCCCACTGATGTTCAACCAATCAAATTATAAATAAATGCTGGAAGACAAATTTAAAATATAACGAGAAATTGTTTAGCCGTTCGATAATTGATAAACTGTTCTAACATACATCAATGGAACACGAAGCCCACTAATGTTCAACCAATCAAATTATAAATAAATGCTGGAAGACAAATTTAAAATATAACGAGAAATTGTTTAGCCGTTCGATAATTGATAAACTGTTCTAACATACATGAATGGAACACGAGGCCCACTGATGTTCAACCAATCAAATTATAAATAAATGCTGGAAGACAAATTTAAAATATAACGAGAAATTGTTTAGCCGTTCGATAATTGATAAACTGTTCTAACATACATGAATGGAACACGAGGCCCACTGATGTTCAACCAATCAAATTATAAATAAATGCTGGAAGACAAATTTAAAATATAACGAGAAATTGTTTAGCCGTTCGATAATTGATAAACTGTTCTAACATACATGAATGGAACACGAGGCCCACTGATGTTCAACCAATCAAATTATAAATAAATGCTGGAAGACAAATTTAAAATATAACGAGAAATTGTTTAGCCGTTCGATAATTGATAAACTGTTCTAACATACATGAATGGAACACGAGGCCCACTGATGTTCAACCAATCAAATTATAAATAAATGCTGGAAGACAAATTTAAAATATAACGAGAAATTGTTTAGCCGTTCGATAATTGATAAACTGTTCTAACATACATGAATGGAACACGAGGCCCACTGATGTTCAACCAATCAAATTATAAATAAATGCTGGAAGACAAATTTAAAATATAACGAGAAATTGTTTAGCCGTTCGATAATTGATAAACTGTTCTAACATACATGAATGGAACACGAGGCCCACTGATGTTCAACCAATCAAATTATAAATAAATGCTGGAAGACAAATTTAAAATATAACGAGAAATTGTTTAGCCGTTCGATAATTGATAAACTGTTCTAACATACATCAATGGAACACGAGGCCCACTGATGTTCAACCAATCAAATTATAAATAAATGCTGGAAGATAAATTTAAAATATAACGAGAAATTGTTTAGCCGTCCGATAATTGATAAGCTGTTCTAACATACATCAATGGAACACAAGGTCCACTGATGTTCTACCAAACAAATTATAAATAAATGCTAGAAAATACGAGGGCCACTGATTTCAATTAAACAAATTATAAATAAATGAAAGAAGATAAATTTAAAAATATAACGAGATTTGTTTGGCCAAAATTAACAAATTTTCCAATTTTTTTTATTTTCTTTTTAGAATCAATATCAAAGTTTTAGAGGAATATATTTTTTTGTCTTTTTCGAGAATAAAAAAGACAATCGGAATTTTTTTTTAGTACTCACTAATGAACAGATATCCATGTATCTTTTGCAAGATAAGTTATTTTAAAGCATGCGATAACGAAACTAAAGTGAACTTTGATGTGTACAAAACAACCACTTGAGCTTACAGAGAGATAATTAACTATTTATTGTAAAGTGCTTTGTAAGCATTTAAAACGTTTCCTGTACACTAAAAAAAAAGTTCAAGTGGTTTTTAAATTTAAAAAAGCTGTTTACCGTTGCCATTTTTTAAAACAATGTTATTTTTTAATTCTGATGCATAGGTAAAGGTTAACTTTTCTTGTGAATAACTAATTTATTTTATCGAAGTTAAAAATTATACTATTAGGAAACTTACGTACACAATAAAAAGTATGTAAATTACTTTTTATAAACATAATTATGTATTTTATAACAGTTTTGTACTTCTTTTTAGATTTTTAAATTATTTTTAATTACTTTTTTTATTTTTTAAAAATTATATTTAATTACTTTTTTATATTTCATAAAATACTTCCAATTACTTTTTTTATATTTTATAAATTACTTTTAATTACTCTTTTTATATTTTATAAATTGCTTTTAATTGCATTTTATAATTTATAAATTGCTTTTAACTATTTCTATTAAAAATGCTTTTTATTGTATATAAACATACGCAATAAAAATTAATTTTAAAGTGTTTTTGATAACAGTTACAAAAATTAATGACAATAATCGAAATTACATAGCAGAAAAGAAATAAATGCTAGAAATATATATTTTTATATAATGTTATGGGGAACAACTAGGATAATAAAATATAAACAAGTAATGTATAAAAAAAAAATTAAGTCAATTCCTACTTTTTTTTTTCACTATATTGTGGAAAGTCCTTTATAAATAATTTTCATTTATTTTTTTTAAGGTTATATGGCGCCATCTATTAGTAGATACATGCAACTTACATCTAAAAAAACTTAAAAATTAATTAATTAAATTTAATTACTAAATTAATATTTGAAAAAACTGTATTAACATCTAGTGTCATCCATTACAAGTTAAAAAAATGCATTTGAACTTGAGTGGATGAATAAAAAGTATTTTATGAACGATTGAAAATTTGAACAAGATATATATAGGGAGAGTGTGAGCTAATAGATGGAATTGAACAAGAAAGACTTTTTATATCAAACTCCATTTACAAATATCAAGTTATTATACATGGATATCCCTTGGTTAATTATATAGGAGACCCAAAGCACTATGGTGAATAGAATATTTAATTTCGAAATTGAGCACAACCGAAACAAGATTTATCCATAGACCTGAAAGACTTACGTTCGGTTGGAAGTAGAGAAATTAAGAATGTGACTTCTAAGTTACCGACTCTATAGAGCTCAAAATTGTGATGGCGAAGTATAAATGCAGTGTAGCAAGTACCCTGGGTAATGTTGAATCTGCTATATACCTGATTTTTTAGTGGTGAGGATAATGCAAAAAGTCAAACTGGCCAAAAAAATATTCAAAATTCAATGAAACCTTTACATATAATGTTAAGTGATGATTAAATAAGTATTTTCTAGAGTTATACAATATCGTGACATAAACATGTAGAATAAATTGGAATAAACATGTATAATATTTTGACATAAATATGTATAATAATTTGATGCTTAAACATAATATTTTGACAAAATATAAACAATATTAGCTTACCACTGGTGGTTCAACACTTATTATTTTTTAAACTTGGAAATAATGTTATTGATTATTATGAAAGCAAGTTAATTATATGCAGCAAACACTTAAATATTAAGTCACTAACCAAAATTTATATTATCTATCACATTATATAAGATCTCAACATCAATGTCTAATAGTTTTTTTCTAGTTAATTCAATTATAGATTATATCAATTTAACACCGATTATATCAACACCAGCATTTTTTCTTCATTGTTAACCTGGAATTCGGAGTTTTATTTGTAATTTATTATCATGAGAAATATGATAATGTTTCCGGATAAATTTTGTGGTGTGTAAAAATAAGCTCTGAATTAATAATCAGGGACTTATGTTTTAAAACAAAATATTTTAATTTGATGTATGTAAAAAAATAAAAATAATTACATAAATAAATAATCAAACAAATATAACAAAAATTGGAGAGAAAATATTGTAATATAAAAATATATATAATATAAAAATTTATAATTTTATAAATTTTGATAAAATACCAAAAAGATTACATGAAAACAGTTAGCATTATTTATTTAATGCCAAATTGCAAAATTGATATAATCTATAATTGAATTAACTAGAAAAAAACAATTAGACCTTGCTGTTGAGATCATATATAATATGATATATAATATAAATTTTAATTAGTGATTTAAATATTTATGCGCTTAATATTATTTATGTATTAGTTAAATATATAATTAAATGTTTGCTACATATAATTAAGTTGCTTTTATAATAATCAATAACACTCCAAAAATATCTTCTATAGTTGGTCTAAATCTAATATGGGGATATATAATTTTATATGCACCCGCGGAGTTAGGATGCATTTCCAAAGTGGCCTGCAAGATCATTTTGGCCATTCATAGCTTATATTATTTATTTTACTTGTTGTATATAATAAGAAATCCATTTGCCCAGCAATAATATATCTATTACACATTGCACTCAGTTGCAGACTGATTAATCACATCATTTGGCTTTGCTGATGTAGATGCTTCACGGTATGACATATTATATCTAATTTTTTTATTATATTTATTATTTTCAATTCTTTTTCAGATTGGACTTGTGCCAGTTGTTTTCTTAATTTCTTTACCCTTTTTACTATCATCAGTAAGTTGCAGTCACCACGATGATAACAACCATCACAACAGTGCGTAAATATGTTTTTGTGTACTATAAATTATTTATCGTAAAATTGTTAAACATTATCAGTTAGAAATGTTTCTAAAAAGTGAAGTGCATATTTTTCTTAATTTAAAATGATATCTATCAATATAATATAAATGCTTATTTACAGTTCTTTAGCTACATGCTTTGGGGTTTTCCTCGTTATTATTATTATTATTTTCATCCGTGAGATAAATAAGAACTATTTGATTCTTAAAATTAACTTCATCAAAACCGATGTCGTACACTGACACATGTATACTTTATATAAAATATATATATATTTGAAGAACTTATGGTAATATTTGGCTTTATCATTCCATATTATTATTCATTATATTTATGATAGTTGGTTTTCCCCCCTTTTCATAACATTGAAATTTTTATTAAAATATATTTACCAATTGTTTCTTATCCCACTTGATAGGCAGCAACATCTAGACCAGGAGTGGCCAACTCGCGGCACGCCTTGAGCATCTTGCCGGCTCGTGAGATTTATCATACTTTTACAAAATATATATATTTTATAATGTCCAAAGTAGTGAAAACCAATGTACTAGTAAAATACATTATGTGTGACTCCATATATTCAAAACTCAACTGTCTAAATGATGAGAAAAAGGAACTTTGATTTTAAAATATTATTCCTGCGAATATAGGACAGATATTGACTGTTTTATTTATGAGTTTACAGGTATGAGTTCACAGAATAATTAAAATATATTCTGCGAACTCATGATGCGCGCGCATCTTGGAACATCTAATATAACAGGTTGTTGTATGAAAATAAAAATGTCTACAGTGGATCTAAATCTATCAGGGGAATATATAATTTTACATGCGGCCCGTGGAGTTATGGTGCATTTTCAAGGTGGCCCACAAGATCATTTGTGTTGGCCATCCCTGATCTAGACCAAATCTATGAACCCGTGTGTTCGCATGGAAGGAATGGGTCAGTTTCTATTCTGATGGAACACCTGTAGGTAGAAGTCTGACTTGGCTCCGTGTCGCTGAAGAAGGAGGGAAGGGCCTTTTGGAAGTACTTTTAAGGTGAAGTACCTCGCATTTGCGGATAGTATGGGAAAAAACCCGGATAATCCCACCAGGTATCCGACTAACGAGACAAGGTGCTGAACATCACAAACGCCATAGATTCTCCTCGTTTTATGAAACAGTGTCTACAACAAACCCGCCAGTGTACTGAACCTCAGCCCTAATGCTCACCAGCGGTGCACATTACCACAGAGCCACGAATAGGACATAAATTATATTTTCTACTTATAGTCGTTGTCAACGACAATATACAAGAACGTTATGAAGAAAAATATGCATTTTGACTGATTTACTTTAATCAACAATAAATTAAAAAATTAGGTTAATTGCACATAAATACAAACTAAGTAAAAATCCTAAGCAGAGTTTTCGATTTTTATGAATCTGTTGTTATTAAATGACAATTTGTATATAACTCCTTTTTAAATATTTCTTTATCTAAAAAAAATCATTAAAATTTTATAAATAAGTCAAATAATTGTGAGGCACACCAACGAGAAATAACAGAATTAAAAAAAAATATATTTAAATGATTATACTATAAAGGTGCTTATTATTTATACCAGTTATAATATAAATGATAAACATCATTATAGCATAAATAATAAAAACCATATTATTATTTAAAATATAAAATAGCTTTTAATAAAATCTTTTTTTTCATGAAGAAAGAAAACAATTCTGGACATTTTGAACAACAATCAGCCCTAAAATTAAATAATTCAGTTTTTATAACCTTAAACCGTAAAGTTATAATGTAAATTTACTTAAACATATATTATAGATGAAATAATTTAAAATTTACGTTATATTTATTACATTACATATTTATATATATATATATATATATATATATATTATTTTATTACATATCATTACATATTTTACATTTATTGCATTATATATTTACATTTATATGAAACAATAAAATTCGAGTTTATGGTGAAATCATTAAAAACTTGCATTTTATAGCTCTATATATATTTAATACAATTACTGTCTCAACAACAACAAATTGGAATATCTTTGGATGTTACTATATCCATGCTATATAATGAAACATTGAAATTATTTAATAATTTAATTTATTTAATAATTTAAGTAAAAATATGAAGTAAATAATAAAAAAACATTTAATGATAAAATAAAATATTAAATAACAAAAATGGTATTTTAATTTTTTAATTAAGTTACTATGCATTTATAATTAACAAAAGTTTATAAAGGATTTCTTATATTATTACCTAATAATTATCATATATATATATATATATTATAATTTATTAATGAATATAATTTACTAAAATTATAAAAAAATAATTTTTCTATTTTTTTAGACTTTCACTGGCAAGCATTCTTATTCAATCTTGGAATAGATATTAATAAGACAGAATCCACATTGCTGAGCCAGGAGACTGTCTCCAGGAACAACGAAGTAACTTTGGGCCGTAAAAGTACAATAAAGTTATTCAAATCACTCATTTTTAATGAATTTTAATATGAATTTAACTTATGTGAAATTTATGTAAAATTATTAATTTAAGAAATGAGTACTCTTCTTTATAATAACAGCCTCTTTATAATAACTCTTCGATCTGCTATTATAAACTGCCCAAAATGATGATAAAGAAATTTAATTAAACATGATCTTTCGATCATGAATGACTTTTCATTATTTAAATGTTTTCTACAATAAATATATATGCATTCATTATATTCATTCTTACTATATTTATATATATATGGGCCTGAACGGCTGAGTGGCTAGCACTCTGGCGCTCGGTACTACAGGTTTCGGGTCCGAGTCCCGGCGGTGTCATGGATGTTTGTAGTGTTCGGAATCCACTTTAAGCCGTAGGTCTCGGTCCTATATGACTGTTGAGTGTTGGGCGTAGAGCTGGCAACCCTACCCTGTAAAAAGAAAAACATCTCTCGTCTCGAAATCTACCAGTAGGTAGACGGCCTTGGTCCACACTGGTCTGTTGCGCCAATGATGGTGATGATATATATATATATATATGCGCAACAGCCCCAGGATGGGTCAAGGCCATCTTCTTACTGGCATATTTTGAGATGAGATGCTTTCTTTTTACGAAGTAGGGTTATCAGCTCGAAGTTCAATGCTCTACAGCCATATTAGACTGGGATCTAAGGTTTAAAGGGGATTCTGAACTACTACAAGCATCCATGGTCACTCCGGGACTCGAATCTTGTGGCACCGAGTGCCAGAGCGCCAGTAACTCGGCCATCAGATCTCAAAGATATTCTGTAACTTTATATTTCACAATTAAGACTCTAATCTATACAGATAAAAATTGTCACTGGTCGAATGCCACGACCCACTCAGTAAGCAAGCAAATAATTGGTATTTTAAATATATATTTTGAATACGGAGTATAAAGGTTTAATTTTCGCTGACGACTTTCGCCACATTTACAGTTTTGCTAAGCGAGTGTGCAAAGTCGAAATTTTCAGTAATTCTTTTGCACTTGAAGTCCCACTAACTGGTTGAAATTAAACAATACGTTGTGGATTTGATACAATATGTTATAAAATTCTTCTTTTTCATTTGCACAACAGCCCCATTCTCAGTTAAGGCCGTCTTCCTACAGCCAGAAGATTTCGGGATAGAAGTTGTTTTTTGTTTGACGGTTTGGTTTGTCGCTCTACGGTCATTTTGTGAGATAATAGAGAGTTTTTGCATACCGTACGTTAGTTACCGTAGGACGTCCGTTAGCTTTTTCTCCCTAACGCGCATGCTCATAGGAAATTATGTTTCCTATGAGCATGCGCGCTAGGGAGAAAAAGCTAATGGACGTCCTACGGTAACTAACGTACGGTATGCAAAAACTCTCTAATTAGACCGGGGCCTACAGCTTAATGTGGAATCTGAATCACTAACAAACATCTATCGCCAGGATTCGAATCTGAAGATTGTGGTATCAAAGGCCAAGCGATAGCCAATTGATCAGCAAGCCGTTTCTTTTTACGGAGTAGGGTTGTCCTCTTTACGTCCAATGCTCTACAGTCGTGTTAGACCGGGATCTACGGTTTAAAGTGGATTCCGAACCACTATAAATATCCATCGTACCTCCGGAACCGAAACCTCTGGCAGATAGCACCATGGAGCTAGTCATTCGGCCATCAGTGCCCTGTTCTAAAATCACGGAATTTAAAAATCTTTTACCAAAGTATAATTAAGAACCTATCATAGAGATTAAAGTTCACCTATCTATCCTTTATAAAGTAGTTAACATGAATAGTAGGTTCATGGATTAAGTTCAGATATTATATAGCACTTTAATAAGCGGCACTCATTAGCAGGAGTTTAGCGTTAGTTATTCCATGTAGAAAAATAGTAATATTGCGTATGTTTTTCGATCCAATACATTATTCCATTTCGTATGGAATTTAGGTTATGCTTTGTTTTCTGTTAGCATTAATGCCATTATTTTCCGAAACCTGTGGCACCGAGCGATAGAGTGCTAATCACTCGATCATCAGGCCTCTGTTATAAAATCACGGAAAATAAATCTCATAAATCTTTTTCGAAAGTATAACTAGAAACACTAAGTATAACTAAGTATAAGTAAGAACTAAGTATAACTAAGAATTTAATCACAGCGATTAAAGTTCACCTATCTATCCTTTATAAAGTAGTTAACATGAATAGTAGGCTCATGGATTAAGTATAGATATTATACGAGTATAACACTGTCATAAGCGACTCTCATTAGCATGAGTGTAGCGTTAGTTATTCCATGTAGAAAATAGTAATAATGAGGTGATTTTCAGATCCAATGCATTATTCTATTTCGTATAGAATTCAGTTTGGAATTTTATTTTCATATGCTTTGTTTTATGTCAGCATTCAATGCCATTATTTTCTGAAATCTGTGAGACCTAGCGGCGGAGTGCTAGTCATTCAGTCGCTCAGTGGTCTGCATCAGGCACCTGTTATACAAAAATATAACTAAGCACCCATCATAGTGATCAAAGTTCCCCCATCAAAACTAAGAACTTATCATAGTGATTAAAGTTCACCCATCTATCCTTTATAGAGTAGTTAACATGAATAGTAGGTTCATGGATTAAGTATAGATATTATACGAGTATAACACTGTCATAAGCAACTCTCATTAGCATGAGTGTAGCGTTAGTTATTCCATGTAGAAAATAGTAATAATGAGGTTATTTTCAGATCCAATGCATTATTCTATTTCGTATGGAATTCAGTTTGGAATTTTATTTTCATATGCTTTGTTTTATGTCAGCATTCAATGCCATTATTTTCTGAAATCTGTGGGACCTAGCGGCGGAGTGCTAGTCATTCAGTCGCTCAGTGGTCTGCATCAGGCACCTGTTATACAAAAATATAACTAAACCCCAATCATAGTGATCAAAGTTCACCCATCAAAATTTTTGTTAGTTAAATTAGTGATTATGTTAGTCAGGGCTGGATTTAGATAAAAAGAAGCCCTAGGCTATTCCACTTATGAGGCCCTTTCGCCTCCCATTTTTAAGTTTGTAAATTACATGAGAGGTACTAAAATACAGTCATATGTGTAGAATATTAGTAGTCATATGTGTAGAATATTAGTAGTCATATGTGTAGAATTTCTCCTTATTTTCGATTCAGAGTTTTAGTGTTTACTGTTTTTAGAATAGTTTAATTCTAATTTTGCCAACAATTTGAATGTTGGCCCATCTTGATCTTGAGGCCCTAGGCTGAAGTCTAGTTAGCCTACAGAAAAATCCGGCCCTGATGTTAGTAAAGTAGTGTTTTTTGTTGGTTAAGTTGCGTAGTGAACATGAATAGCATGTTCATGGTCTCAGTGTATATAATATTTATCAATCTAATAAGCCAAACTCATTAGCATGAGTGTAGCGTTAGTTATTCATGTAGAAAATGGTAATAATGTGTATGATTTTCAGACTCAGTATATTTTTCTATTTCATATGGAATTTACGTTTTGCTTTATGCTATGTTAACATTCAAATGTCATTATTTTCTTAGATCAGTATACCACTGAGAGGACTTCAGATATTGAGGATTTAAATTCTACTGAAGGAATTGAAATACCTCCTATTCTGCGAAGTAATGAGATTATTTTGTATACATTTTAAAGTAATTTTAAAAAAAATATTTGCACAGTTTTTGTAGAATGAAAATTAGTGGTTTGTTATTGGAAAAATGCTTTTTTAAATTGTAAAACTGGTTACAGAAACCCCCGCCCCGGAAATGAAATTATAATAAATCAATAATTCAGTAGTATATTTCATTTTCCGAAATAAGAAACAATATCTGTCTGAAATTACTAGTTTGTAGGTAAATTCTTCTTTTCTATCGCACGCAGAAAGTTGTTAATTTCATTATTGGCAATTAACAACAAAAACCAATGAGTTTAAATTCTGTGCGCGAGTTAGCAGTTTGAAGATTGTGAATTCTAAAAAAAAAGAACTCCGTGAATATTCTTTTATCTTTCTTTCATTTTAATTCCTTTTGTTTTGCTCATTATAATACTAAAACAAAATTACATAAAATAAAAAATATTAGCAACCACAGACATATTTTTATATACTTAAATAAAATATAATTTTATGCATAATTTTATATTTAATATTACGCTATGATATGATTGTTATAGACTTTATACTATATATATACTATTATAATATATAGGCCGAGTGTCTAGCGCTCTGGCGCTCGGTGACACAGGTTTCGGGTTCGAATCCCGGCGGTGCCATGGATGTTTGTAGTGGTTCGGAATCCACTTTAAGCCGTAGGTCCTGGTCTTCTATGACTGTAAGAGCGTCACGGAGCAAAAGTCAGGCTTCTACCTACGGGGTGCTCCATCACAACAGAACTGCTTCCTTCCCCTTCAATCATGAGTCTATATGGGCTCATGGGCTTGGCCAGCCAAGTGGGATAAGAAACAACAACATAATATATAGACTTTATTCTGTCGCATTATGTAGTTTTTTCATACGCATGTGTATCTGGTTTGGTTGATGGCTCATATTGTGCACACTTTGGGCTAATTAGACAATGTTTTAAGTGTACTCCGAAGCAGTCACATTTGAACCTGAATTCGAACGCCAGGATTCGAATCTGAAGATTGTGGCACCAGAGGCCAGAGCACTAGCCAATTGGCCATCAGGCTGCATGTGCAGCTGGAGAAACATTCATAATTATAAAAATTGAAATAAGACTTCTACGAAAACAGAAGTAATCGTTTTGAATAGTTACAGAATAGTATATCTGAACAGTAACTGATTTTAAATTCTCTTTGGAATGACTTACTTGAGAGTAATTTCAGAATTTACTAACAAAAACTGCAGGAAAGGAACATCAACAATGAACTAGAGAACAATAACGTGTGAATGGGAAAGTTTATGAGTATGCATCTTCTTTAAAAAATGTTTATGCATAAACTCGGGATTCACAAAGTGAATCATTCACAAGTGAGTATTCATGAGTGCGTGTTTCACAAGTGAGCATTCACAAAGTGAATGACGTTTGTGTTCTAGATTCGTGTGTGTGTACTAGTGTGTTCTAGATGTGTTATAGATTCCATGAAACATGTTGGTTTTTCTTGTGTGTACTATATGGATACCTACTTGGCTCTTGTAATACTTTTTCCGCTGCATAATATAGCAAACATTCATCATAAATCCCAAAATCGATAGATTATATCATGTATTTTTTTTCTGCAATCTTCAAAATTAATTTCCCTATTTTTCGAATTCCATTATTGCACTAGACACACAATTTTTCAAAAACTGCATGCATTACTCGTATTAATTTAATATTAGATGACAGTAAAAAGATAATATTTTATGTGATAAGTACATTTTCTCACGTATTAGATCAATACAAAAATTTCCTTAACAGAAAATATATATGCAGGCCATAGCTTTCAAAACGCGTACAATGAACTCATCTTTGCTGTAGTGCCTCTTTTTGTAGGGTGGAGCTGTGGCGTCTAGGGATTAGTTTCCAAACAAAAAGTAGAAACAGTGATTTTTTTTTAAAGCCAATAGCCATTTAAATAAGCACTGTATAATCTACAACTACGTACAAAAATTAATTACTCTTGGATAAACAAGTATCTTCTTCATTCTCTCTCTGCGTGCCGCAGCTATCCTGTCGGCCGCCAGTCTTCCCCTTCTCATCTATGGAGATCTGTTCCCTTCTCCCGGGGTCAGAGTTCAAAGTTCGATAATCTGCACAGCATAACCTTTTCATCACTATGTTTTTATCTACAATAGTTTTTATGGCATCGACAACTGGTGCCTAATTGTACCGAATTTAAACTTAAATTCTTTTATTTTTAATTTTTATTTTGTATTTTACTTTTATTTATTATTAGTATTTTTAACTTTTTTGAGTAACGTCTATCTAATTTTAAAACATTATTTTGTAATTTTTAGGATGTTAAGGTGTATATCCCCATTGGTACTCCGTAATCGGTACACCAGTTGCCAGTCTCTGTCAAAAACGCCTAACCTGTAATGTGTCGCTGCCTGCTGATTAACAGACAAACAAACCCTACATATATTATTTTTGTTTTATTGTTTATAAATGAACTTGCTAATTGGGACGTTAACAACTACGACATATAATCGCCCCGATGCTTATTAAAAGTTACACTCTAGTCGGTGACGAAAGTTCGTAATCATTCATTGTAAGTTATAAAACAATCCAAATATTTAAGTATTTGCAGCTATGTATTAATATTTTTCATTCAATTCCTTCTATTAGCTCACACTCTCCCTATATATACCTCGTTCAAATTTTCAATCGTTCATAAAATACTTTTTATTCATCCACTCAAGTTCAAATACATTTTTTTGAACTTGTAGTGGATGACACTGGATGTTAATACAGTTTTTTCAAACATTAATTCTTTAATTAAATTTAATTAATTAATTTTTTTTTTTTTTAGATTTAAGTTGTATATATTTACCAATAGATGGCGGCAGATAAACTTAAAAAAAATGAATGAAAATTATTTATAAAGGAGTTTTCTGCAATGTATTGAAAAAAAAGTAGGAATTGACTTTAATTTTTTTTTTATATTACTTTTTGTAGTACAGACAGCAAATACAAAAAGCGGAAACTAAAAACAGTATTTAGCTTGACAGAGACGGTAGGAAAAAAAGAAGTAAATAGTTTTTTGTTAGTTTATGATGTTTCATCTTCTAAAAAAATGATATAACTTCCACTTAGAATTTATGTTCCAGAAATTAGGAATTGACTTTAAAGTAGGAATTGACGTAATTTTTTTTTTTTTATATTACTTGTTTATAAAGGAAGTTGCAACTTGCGACGTTAATCACTACGCCATTTAATCGTTTCGACGCTTATTAAAAGTTAAACTTTAGTCGTTGACGAACAATTTGAAACCATTCCTTGTAAGTTATAAAACAATCCCAAATATTTAATTATTTGCAGCTATGTAATTAATATTTCTTTCAGGTTATGACGATAATGGGAACCCTAGACTGGCCGTCATAATTGCAGTACCCATTGCTAGTATCGTATGGCTAATATGCTGCTGCTATTGTGTGCGCAAGTGCTGCTGTCAGGAATCCAGGCAAAATGTGATCGTCATGAACCAGAACACACCAGCTGCCCCAGCTGCAGCTGGACCCCAGATCATTCTCCAGCAGCCGATTGTAAACCAGAATGTGATGAGTCATCCTCCTCAGCAAGCACCTCCCCAATATTGGCAATCTCAACCACAGCAGCAGCAATGGGCACCTCCGCCTCAGCAACAACAATGGGCGCCTCAGCAACAGCAACAGCAATGGGCACCTCAGCATCATGAGTTTTCTCCTAATGCATATAGCAACCCGAATTTTACTGGTCCAACGGCTCCACCACCTTACAATCCTCAGAAGTATTGAAAAGACCATTAAAACATTTATTAATAATTTAAAAAAAAATGTTACTGCCTGCCACTACTGTGAAGAGTTGAGTATACAACAACATGTTAAAATGTAGACAAATAGTGAGTCTGCATTGTTTTTCTTTCAAAGTGATAAATGATATAAAATGAACTGATGTGAATAATAAACGTGTATATTACAAAGAATTTGGTTTAGAATTTTTATTCATACACACTTATGTAAAAATGTTGAGTTCAAAATGATGGCTTAATTGGCGCCAACATTTTCAATAATAACAGGTGGGCTGAAAGGTCCGTAGGCTTAACATAGATGGCGCTACTAGTATTAAGTAAAATAGTGCGACAGCTGTCAAATTTATACACGTGTCTTTTGAAGGTTAGGGCTAACTAAAAATCATATGGATTTAATACTAGTAGCGCCATCTATGTGTCAGCCTATGAACCTTTCAGCCCACCTGTTATGCTAGTTTACGAATTAGTTCTTGGTTTATGAATCGGGATCGAGTGTTTATGGATAGCACATTGGATTTCGAAATTCAAAGAGTTCTATTCAAAATTCGACAAATTAAATCAAATTAAAACTTTCCATGTGTGTTCAGAAATGATGGGGTAAACTCTAATATTACTGATTGCGTATGGAAAGATTGCAGATATATAGCATCAGTGTGAATAATGGTGAAATTATTAAAAGTATAGCGTAGCTAGTGCTTGTTTGGGCTAGTCGTAAAATATTTCAAAAATAAAGTATATATATTACTTGTTAATAATATTTAAAATATTAAATGGTTAATAATATTATAAATATTTTTAAAATTTTAGAAAAAATTATCTTGGCTCACCAAACGTTTTCTCTCCGATTTTTGGCCCGCGACCGAAAAAGTTCGCCCATCCATGCTATAGATCAGGGGTCTCCAACCTACGGCCCGCGGGCTGAATCCGGCCTACCAGTGTCATCAATCCAGCCTGCTACAGCGAATAGCTTATTGTTGCTGTAATAAGTTGGATAAAAAAACACAGAATGATAATAACTCAGTTTTATTTACTTGCTAGGTAAGGCTTAATGACAAGCATAATAAGCAGAAAATTTAACTTATGCATAACAACTAACAGATAATTGAAATGAATCCCATAATCTAGTGAACATCCCGTGGTTACTCTCTGTAGTTATGTTGGGGTAAAGAGTATCGCATATGTATGTATATCGTTGTTTGGAATGTGTATATCCTGAATCAAACATATGATTCTTATCCTGAAAATCCCTTAGGAATGGAAAAGTCAAATTAACACGAATGAAACCGCGGGGAATCCACTTGTAAAAAAAATAATAATGAGATTTATGTAATTGGGATTTTTCACTGACAACCTACCTACCTATTTCCACTTTTGACCTCTTGATGTCGTCAAATGTCACAGTCGTATCGATACACGCAATAGTAATTGTAGTAATTGAACCAGCGAATTTAGCAAGCGTATGCTCGCTCAGAGCGCGTACTCGGCGGCTAGTCTAGAAATTATAGATAATGGCTGAAAAATTAAAACGGTTTTGGCCCTTGGTACTTACTTGAGTAAACAATATGGCCCTAAGGCTGGAAAGTTTGGAGACCCCTGCTTTAGAGGGAATCTTTGGATTCCACGTGTTCCAAAAGTGGACTCGAAGGCAGGAAGAAAGGATAAATTAGCATAAGGTGTTTGTTTCAAAACTGCAATGGTGTAATGTAGATTCTCCCGTGGGGCCCCATTGACAGCGATGAAGTTTTAACATGTCTGATTTCAGATCAAAGTGCTTGATATCTGTATACAACAAAGATATTGAATCGTTCTTATGATGTGTATTGATTGACAAAGCACAAAAAAAAAACTTTAAATAAATTTAGTACACTGAAAATAAAATATACTAAAAAGTAAGACCAATTTTCAATTTAAAATTCCTGGGCATATGGAATTTCATTTTTTCTTCTTTTTTAGGTTGCTGGCACCGTCCTTGACATTGTGTGAAATTTCAAGTGAAAATATTCATTGATGTTTTAATTACGCTTGGCTTTGTGAGACGCTAAAACTAATTCCGGCAATTTTTGAAATGTCTGAATTAATTGAACAAAGAACTTGCATTTATTTTTATTTGCAGAAGAAGTGGTATTAACAGTTCAATGATACAGAGAACGCGTTGAAGACGAAGAACCCTCTGGTCGATCATCAATCTCAACCGACGAAGCTGACGACCAAAAAATTAAAGATTGGGTGCTTGCAAACTGTCGATTTACAATTACAGACCTTGCTGATGATGTTGGAATTTCAAAAGGATAGGTCGATTACATTTTGGGCCCCAAACGCGTCAAATCTCGATTGGTACCGGAAACATTGAATGCGCCAGCTCACACTGCATTGATGCTTCGCCACTTTTTCGCCATAAATGAAACCCATATAGATCCACAACCACAAGTATTCACACCGTGTGACTTCTGGCTAAAAATAACTGGTCTTACTTTTTGGTTACAGTAGTATATCATCTATTTATTTTTAATGCACTATTGCCTAAAATCAAAGCTATTACCGGAGAAGACATCCAAATTTAAAATTAATGTGCGAAGCGTTTTATAAATAAAAAAAAAATTAATATTTATTTAAATAAAAAAGATATCAGAAAAAATCAAAAAATAAAATCTTATATAAATTACTATTATTTTTTTTAAATTACGTAGCAACACAAAATGAAAGATTGCTCAAAAAGACAATTGAAAGAATTTCTAATATTACTTTGCAAATATTTGTCATGCGTTTTTTTTGTTCACAAGTGTTACATCAAAACGATTTCCAAAAACTTTTTGTTGTTGTGCATGTGCCATAATATCCTATACGTGGGCCATAATATGTACATGTGCCATAATATGAATATCTGTAAGCGGTGTAATTTTTCACGAGAAAAAATGTTTCCATAATCTAGACTGAATAATGGATTGTGAAATCCTTTGTGAGATAAAGTTATTTGTAAATTCTGTTTAGTAAATGTTTTCTCTCGCGCATTTAACAGGTGGGCTGAATTGTTCGTAGGCTAACACATAGAGGACAGACGAAATCGCGGAAAAACGGCCTCATTTGACCGTGTCACAAATCAATGAAAACTATGACAAAATTGCATGAATTGGGCTTCGAATTGCTTCCGCATCCACCATATTCTCCAGATTTGGCCCCGACTACTTTTTCCTGTTCTCAGACCTTAAGAGGATGCTCGCTGGACAGAAATTTCGCGCCGATGAAGAGGTAATCGCCGAAACTGAAGCCTATTTTGAGATTAAAGACAAATCGTACTATAAAAATGGTATCGAAAAATTGTATGACCGCTATAATCGTTGTATCGTCCTCGAAGGCAACTATATTGAATAATAAAATCAAATTCTATCAAAAAAAGGAATTTTTCTATGCTAGCCTATGAAATTTTCAGCCCATCTGGTAGCAGTATGCAGAAGCAATTGCCCTACATTCTTTTACGTATCTTGTTTCTTCCAACATGATTACACATGTAAATATTATGAGCTGGCTGTGGATTTATTTTTGTTCTTAGTGATGATTATTGACATATTTCTAATAAATGACAATACGCAAAAAGTGTTCGGTTGCTAAAATGTCATTTCTACTTTTCACATTTTCACTTCAAATTCAAATATTTGTTAATCAATATGGTCCTTATGATTGGTTAAAGGAGTTTTTGAGTTTGGATAAGAAAAACAAACCTTTATATATATTTTTTTCATAAACTTTTAACATGTGAGCATGCAATAAATTGTAACAGCAATAGTTTATTTATTATAAATATAAATAATGGATTTGTCGGTCCCATAACCATTATATGCGAGCTAAAACAGCATTAGAATTCATACTGGCAAGTTTGTAATAATAAAACCTGGACTATCTAGTACTTTGTATTGTATTTTAATAATATTTATTGTACCTAAAAACAATCATACGTATTATTACTGTACATATTTTCTGTTATTAATATATTTGAATTACTTTCATTTTATTTTACACAGCTAAAAATGTTATGCAGAGAAGATAAACAGGATAGTTCATTTTATTATGTGGGTCCATCGCCTTCATCTTACTGGCGAAGGCGTCCATGGAGCAAGAATTCAATAATCCAGGGATGGGCAAACTTTTTCGTCGCGGGCCAAAAATCGGAAAAAAAAAAAATTTTTGGTGGGCAAGATAATTTTTTCTAAAATTTTAAGAACAATATACAAGTATTACAATTTAAATATGTTAATGAGATGAATGAAATTGCGATTTCATTTTTTAAAAGTTTCTTATATCGAGGTTCGAAGTGAGATGAACTGATTGTAAGGAACGTGGCTAAATGCTCATCTGTCAGTCTACTTTTGAAATAATTCTTTCTAAGATTCGTAGTTGAAAACACTTGTTCACATACAACCAAACGTAGCACTGATTTTCTGGGCGTGAGATATTAAATTTGGAAAACTTACTTTCGATAATGATTTGCAAAACTCGAACTTGTTGGCGCAAAATCTACAGCTGTAACTAACAAAGAAGTTCCGCTTTTAACATTTTACCGATTGAGAGCAGTCTGTGCTTGCTATTTCCTATTCCGTGCTGTATTGTGTTTGCTATTCATGTTTTGTAGAAAAAAAAAAGAGAAAGTAAAAAGATCATCAGTCCTTGAAAAAAAGGAAGAAACAAATAATATTTCATCAAAGCAGAAAAGGAGATGGATAAATAATATATAAATATATATTTTTTTAATTTGCCTCGGATCGACAAATTAAAATTCTATCCGCGGCCGGATAGAACCTTCCAGAGGGCCGGAGTTAGCCCGCGGGCCGTGGTTTGCCCATCCCTGCCCTAATCCATAGGAATGCAATTTATATTCAATGATTTGCAACAAATAGGGACAGTGATCTTCATCTCTCTGTCCAAAAGCGTTGCATAGTTTGGTTTGTCGCTCTACTGTCTTTTTTCGCACATTTTAACCTAATTAGACCTGGTTCTTTCCTGGTCTGGACCATTTCTTTTTTACATTAAATAAATGTATTAAATCATATAATCAAGGGTGGTTAAAATATTAACCAGATAAAGTTTAATTTGAATTATAATTAGAAGATACCAAACACGCTGTTTATAAAGGGGGCAGTGTCAACGAAACTGTTAAAAATGGCCATTGTGAAAGTAAAATTTATTGGAAGACGAATCTATTTATCTCCAGAATTCTTATCACATTCATAACGGTGTGTTGCTTTCTTTTCATTAAAATTGTTTTTCTGAGAAAGAGAGGAGTATCTTTCAACCTGCGAGTTCCACTGGTTTAGAAGAGAGAGCTATTTGACTCCTACATTTCATAAGAAACATTTTCAAAATGCATGTAAGTTGCAAATATTTAATAAAATTTAATATCCTCTATATATATATCTGTTTCATAATATATTATAATATAAATAACCAGATAATGTTTATTATATTATATAAATCAACGCTGTTTTAAATATTATTTCATATTATTTTTATTTGGCATTTCCTTTTTACATTATAATTATAAACATATAATAGGTTTTAAAATATTAACCAGATAAAGTTTAATTTGAAATATATAACGCTGTTTATAAAGGGGTTTGAAACTCACTATTTAATGTAAATGTGACACCTTGTTTTATTTGACTGTTAATCTGTATTAAAGCAGGTTAAAATATTAACCAGATAATGTTTAATTTGAATTATAATTTGCTGTTTATAAAGGGGTATCATCAAAAAACTATTTTTTATCTATCAAGCGTAATAAAAGTTTTGATAGCTGGTTTTAAAATATTACCAAGTTTAATTTTTATTCGAAGATACCAAAACGCTGTTTTGCTGCCAAATATAATCCTATTCTTAATATAAAAAATATAACAGGGGACATCTTAGTTTGGCATTTCCTTTTTACATTAAATAAATGTATTAAATCATATAATAAAGGTTGGTTAAAATATTAACCAGATAAAGTTTAATTTGAATTATAACTAGAAGATACCAAAACTGTTTATAAAGTAAGCGAAATCAACTATATAAAAGAAATAATAGCTTTTTACATTAAATATTGTATTAAAACAACTTTAAGTTAAAATATTAACAGACAAGTTAGTTATAACTCGAAGATACCAAAAGTTTATTTCGAAATCATATTATTAATTCATGAATATGTAACATGTAATGTATTAAATCGTATAATCAAGTTTGGTTAAAATATTAACCAGATAATGTTTAATTTGAATTATAATTAGAAGATACCAAACACGCTGTTTATAAAGGGGGTAGTGTCAACGAAACTCAACTATACTTAATTAAAAGAAACTATACTTCACAGGGGACACCTTCGTTTGGCATTTCCTTTTTACATTAAATAAATGTATTAAATAATATAATCAAGGGTGGTTAAAATATTAACCAGATAATGTTTAATTTGAATTATAATTAGAAGATACCAATCAGGCTGTTTATAAAGGGGGCAGTGTCAACGAAACTGTTAAAAATGGCCGTTGTGAAAGTAAAATTTATTGGAAGACGAATCTATTTATCTCCAGAATTCTTATCACATTCATAACGGTGTGTTGCTTTCTTTTCATTAAAATTGTTTTTCTGAGAAAGAGAGAAGTATCTTTGAACCTGCGAGTTCCCACTGGTTTAGAAGAGAGAGCTATTTGACTCCTACATTTCATAAGAAACATTTTCAAAATGCATGTAAGTTTCAAATATTTAATAATACTTAATATCCTCTATATATATATCTGTTTCATAATATATTATAATATAAATATTATTATATTATATAAATCAATTTAAATATTATTTCATATTATTTTTATTGTATTTATATATTATACAGATATTTAATAGTTAATACTTAATTAAATATATAATTTCTTTCCTATGCACATTT
The DNA here is from genome assembly GCA_021605075.1 of Caerostris darwini. NCBI lineage: Eukaryota > Metazoa > Arthropoda > Arachnida > Araneae > Araneidae > Caerostris > Caerostris darwini. Next base: position 54,027 of record BPLQ01001801.1, on the reverse strand, counting down.
GTGTAAATGTGTGTTTTACTTGACTGTTAATCTGAGCAGGATAACCTACATAATAAGGTATAATTTTGCAAGCATCATCAAAAATTTTTTTATCTATCAAGCGTAATAAAAGTTTTGATAGCTGATTTTACCAACATTAGCAATGAAATTTTTATTCGAAATTAAATATTTTACTCCAAATATAATCCTCCTAATATAACAAATATATCCTCATAACCATATGGATTCACAATATTAAATATCAAAAAACAGTTTTTATTGAAGCTATAATAGATAAAACAGTAAGCAATAATATATAATAATAGCTATAATAGTAAAACAACTTTAAGAGCAACAAGTTAGTTATTGATAAGTATTTCTAATCATATTATTAATTCATGAATATGTAACATGTAATGCGTATTTATACAGTTCCTGTAGGTTTAGATTAAAGCTGTAGTTAATTCAACCCATAAGTCACCTTGAATAATCATAATATCATTTTGATGATTATCAAGATGATAAAAAAAAAAAAATAAAAAAGATTTAAGATGAATTTATGAGGTTCAAGCGACCAAGAAACCATACTAGTTCACAGTAAACCATAAAAATGTAAAACAAAGCAAGATATAAATTACAACAATATTTTATTAGTGATGAAAATAAATTATTTATGATTCATGGAAAACCATGTTACACTATCGTGAAAGTAAAAATTACTTTATAATAATCCTTAATTACTATAATGAGTAAGCCTGAACTTTGCCGAAATGAATATATGTAATAGTTTTTTTATGTTACAAGTGCAATTTATGTTAATAAAAAACCATGTATCATTTAAACTAGCATTGATTATTTAAAAAGATTATATCATAGTTTAATCTCTTTTATTTTTGTTTAAATTCCTCAAAATAAATAAAATTTGATTTTTACAAAAGTTTTAAAATAAAATTAATTTATTTTAACTTTAAATTTAGCATCATGATTATTTTTTTGCAAATTAATATCTATATTAATTTGATATTTTTGTATTAAAATTGCTAAAAATAATATAATTATTTGTTTTTTACAAAAGTTTTAAAATTATAACTTAATTAATTTATAATATTAATTTCCTTTAATGCTGCCAGCATTATTATTAAAATTCTCAAAAAGAATTCAATCGGATATGATAATATTGTCATTAATTTTATGTTTAGATATAAATAAGCATGTAATGGGTTACGGAGTACATAAATATATAATAATGATAATAATATATAATAATGATGATTAATATATTTTAATATAATAATGGAATATATAACAAGGAATGCCATATTACAGAACACTAAATTATAAAAAAAGCCTAATTAGAAAATATATGTTGTGTCGTGGAAATGACATTATTAATGCAAAGAAAATATAACATGCAATATTATAAAAATATAAACTGTAAAACATGTACAATTATGGCTTTATTTCGAATTCAAATCAATTTCCTGCTAATTAGAAATATCCAATCATCTTTACTTAACTGTGCGTTAATACTTTTACCAATCTTAAAAAATGAATGATTTTTAATCTGTAGTTAACATAAAACATTGGTATCTTCTAAAAAATCAAATTATGCGTGGTAAACATAAAAAAAAATGTCGGAAAAATTAAAAACCAGAACTAAGGTTTTGTTAAGTATTTTTTTTTCAACAGCAATTGTATTGTGATTTTTAGCCATTAAATTTGCAATACCGTGTTCCGTTTCAAATTTTCTTCCTCTTGATATCTATTAACAGAATTCTGAGTTTATCGCTTTATTAAATGGATTTTTGTATGTAATATAGGAAATAAAATGTTAAAAGTATAATTAACAATCAATTTTAGAATGCTTACAACTGTTACACACAAAAAGACGACTAGTAAAATCTACAAATCTTCTAAATATTTCTACATATTAAGTACTAACGGACTAAATTTTCTATTCATATGTACTATTCATTATTGTCAAAATGTACCTTTATCAGGAAGGATAGATACAAAATATACATTCAGGAACCCTATAAATTCCTGAATGTTCGTGGTATAAATATATATACTTGCAGGAATACTAGACACTTGATCTGTTCTCAAATGTTGTGCATTTTGATTTTATGTCATTTAGACCACGATAATCAGGAGCTACTTCTTTGAACATATATTGCAGCATTGTAATTTGAATACGCATTTTCAAGGATGATTAGGATTTAGCTTACTTCTGCCACTTCTTGTCCAGATATGATGCCATCAGAAAATGGCATCATATCTCCTAGACTGATATATGATGCCATTTTCTGACATTGATACGGAATTTTTTGCGTTGTCATCATTTAACTCTTTTCGGACAGTATAGTACTTAAACTCACATAGTACATAGTACAACATAGTACTTAAACTTACAACACTTACAACATAGTACTTAAACTCAGCTTGCTATACAGACAGATTGGTCTTGACGTATTTTATTTCAAATAAAATGTAGAAAAATATTAAAGTAGTAAAAAATTGAATTGTTTATATGAATTCCTTCATCATAAGAATTGATTTTGTTAAGTAATAATTAACCAATTATATCCCGTTCAAAGCAACTTTCATATTTAAATTCACCTAATCAACGACATTTTGACAGTGTTGGTGAAAAATGAATATTTTGACGTCAAATTTCACACAGATGTCAAAATTGAAATACCATATGCCCGGGAAATGTAAATGAAAATTGGTCTTACTTTTTGGGCAGAGTAGTATGATGCCATTTTCTGACATTGATACGGAATATTTCGTTTTGCCAACATTTAATTTTTTCGGGCAGAACTAACATAATACGAAAACTCAACTTACTACAAAACCAGATTGGCGCATTTTATTTCAAATAAAGTGTAGAAAAAAATTAAAATAGTAAAAAAAATAAAGTAAAATTAAAGTAGTAAAAAATTAAATTGTTTATATGAATTCCTTCATCATAAGAATTGATTTTGTGAAGTAATAATTTACCAATTATATCCCGTTCAAAGCAACTTTCATATTTAAATTCACCTAATCAACGACATTTTGACAATGTTGGTGAAAAATGCAGTGAAACTTTTAGAAATTTCCAAAAATGTATCTTTAGTAATTTTCTAATGATTTCTCACCCTAACATTTTTATTGGTTGGGCTCTATTTAACGTTAGTGTTAAATAGAATACCTTAGTGCACTATATTAAACAATTATTCTCTACAATAGTAATAAATTATGTTTATTAAAATTGTTAGCATCGTTTGTTAATTAAAGTACAGTATTGATAAAACTCTGTTTAAGTAATTCTTTTTTATTTAGTTAGAAATTCACACATGTAAACGAACAAATTTCTCAGAAATATTTTTAATTTAAGTATTAGTAATTATTTATATACTGTATAGTAAACTTGTCTTTTCAATATCTATTTCCAGCTTAAATATTTTTTAGTTATCTTCATAATTTCTTCAGCCATTTCGATTTTATCGGTCAGTTGCAGAGGGATTGATTCAAACAGTCAACCTACAGGTAATGACAATGCTATTTAAAATTGTAATTCTAAGATTAAATAAACATGTTTTGAATGCTTTTATTTTTGAAATGGTATGATTATATTTGCATTTATAAAAAGCATCAATGTGATTTCGGTACGTCAATTGGATAGGTGAATTGATGTTTTCATGTTATTTTTTTAATTTAATTTTTTTTTTTGTATAATTTCACGTAAAGATATACAAAAAATGTAAAAATACCAAATACATACACTTAATTTATATTGAAAGGTTTTTTTATGCGACTTTGAGATTGTGAGGTTTTTATTTTAGCCAAAAATTCCTTTATTTTTTTTTTCGCAATTCAATAAGAATCCTTATGACATTAGACCAAGGTATAATTCATATTAATTAACTTAGAAAATGTGTCTTTAACAATAAAAGACATAAATAATAATTAAATAATTTTTTTATAATAAGTAGTCACTTCAGACTTCTTCAGAGTGACTTCAGAGACAAAAAAAAAAAAAAAAACATTCTGCTTGACTCGTTGCAGAACTCTGCCCCTTCTTCATCACAAAGGAGCTCATTTTAAGACAATCTGTCCAGAGGGGAGGGGGTCAGCTTCCCTCACTTCTCTTGAAGTAGACATTTCTCAACTGGTAGTCTATCACCAATTGTAGTACATCCTATTCAATAGGTAGCTGTTTCGACATGTGAAGGTCGCACAGACAATCGCTAATTTACTCATTATACATGATACCGAATATTTTCTATCAGATTTCAGTGACAGGTTGTTCTCATTAATACGAAACCCTATTTGCATGTGATGTAACTACCCACAATAAAGATCGTCTACTGTCTAATTTGAGTGATGGATTTATTATAAATTTATCAAATAACATACAATGAATGAAATGTCAAAACTCTCCTCGTAAGGAAAAAATTCGACAGTACCTATGAGTATTTTGCTGTAGGTAGACATTGTTTTCACCACTCTAAATTTTCTCGTTCGAATGTGATTTCGCTGCGGAAAGATGTAAATTTTTATATACATTTTACTTTGTATATACATAATTTACTAAATTTTACATTTACATTAATTTTACATAATTTACTAAATTTGTATATACATAATTCTGTCTCAACTTAGTATGATACTCAGTTAAGGTTGAGTGTTAATAAATCCAAATCCAATCCCGAAAATCCTATTTCAGGAGTATTTTATACACATTTCATTTTAATAGCCTATATATATATATATAACTAATGATGATAAAAAAATTATTAAAGAATAAACTATGAAATGTTAATAGCTATCAATAATTATATATTCATGAATATTTCTTACTTAATTTTTAAATGTATTTATTTATGGTAATTTTTTTTTCTTTTTTGTGGAATGTTCTGTTAATATTTTATTTCCTTTAAAATTATATATTTTGTTCTTTTAGATGGAAATACCACTGAGTTAACATCAGAAATCACCATTTCGAACTCTACCAAAGAGATTGAAACACCTCTTGTATTGCAAAGTAATATTGATATTTTGTAGAAAATTCTTAAATGATTTTTTTTTTTAATTTCATAATTTTGCAATTTTTAAAAAATAAAAATGAGTAGTTCCTTGGATAAAATCAGATGCACTGTGAATTAGAGTAATGGTTCCTTAATTCATTCCTTTTTCAGAAATGGGAAAAATTTTGATCTGAAATATACCATTTAACTGAAAATAATTGCTTACCTAATGATAGATTTTCCTGTTTGTGTTTCTTTTTTGTTTTTAGGCAAACGACAATAGAGAGACCGGAAAAAGTGTAGTAAATAATGGTTTTTGTCATTTTTAAAAACAGTTTGTTTGTCTGTTAATATTGATAAAGAATTAATTTGTATAAGATTAACATTTTGTTTCTACAAAGAGTTTTTTTAACTATACTTATGGAAGGTAAACAGTTGTTCATAGATCCTTAAATGATTCCTTTAATTTATTTTATGGTTTAACAAACAACGTATTTGGCAAGAGTTGCATGTTAAACCAACTGTAGTGTTCAATGTGCTTGGTTGTTTCTGTTTTTTGCCAGAAAAAATGTCTTCCAAGTCATTCAACAGTGACACTGTTAGTGTCATCAACCATTCACCATGGCAAGGTCAAAACAAATTGATGGAAAAATCGGTGGGACTTTTTTGGAACTTTTTTTGATGAAATACCGTTTCCTCCTTCTTCAAGTATCTTCAGTTCATATTTAAACTCATTCTGACAAGTGTTTCTTTTATAACAGCATTTTTAAAGTGGAACTTTAATTATAATCACCCTGTATAAGATCTATATTGCTTGTTTTTATTCAACTTTAAGGTTTTAAATTGCGAATGTCATTACTTCAAAGTATCCTACATTTTGAAACAACATCTGTTTACACAAGAAATTATGTGTTCTTAATCAACCGAAAATGAAATAGGTGTATTATTAATAATGCATTATATTTGACTAAGTTTGACTTCAATATCAGATTGATTGCTTACAGTTACGAATATTTTAATAGTAACGAAATATGAAATGTTTTATTACAGTAAAACTTTGTGAAGATTTCTCTTTGAAACGTTTTGATTCGTGATTTTTCATTTCTCAAAGAAATTCATGAAATAATTTTTTATAATATTATTTCAAAGTCCCTGGAAGGTGAAATCAAAGATAAAACCACCCAATTAGTTAAAATTACATAATTTTTAAATTGCTTTTATTTTTTTCAATTCCTTCTATTAGCTTAAACCCTCCCTGCATATATCTTGTTCAAATATTCAATCATTAATAAAATACTTTTTATTCCCTCACTCAAGTTCAAATACATATTTTTTGAACTTGTAGTGGATGACACTTGATGTTAATACAGTTTTTTCAAATATTAATTCATTTATTAAATTTAATTAATTAATTTTTTGTTTTTTTTAGATTTAAGTTGCATATATCTACTAATAGATGGCTCTCGATAAACTTAAAAAATAATGAAAATTATTTATAAAGGACTTTTCAGCAATATAGTGAAAAAAAAAAAGAGGAATTGACTTAATTTTTTTTTATATTACTTATCTTACAGGTAGTAGCGGTGGTAACTCTAGTCTAGCTGTCACGATTGCCTCACCCATTGCTGCCATCATATGGCTGGTGTGCTGCTGCTATTGTATACGCAGGTGTTGTTGTCAAAAGAATACTCAGAATGTTGTCATCATGAACCAGAACACAACAGCAGCTCCAGCTCCAGCTGCACCCCAGATCATTCTCCAGCAACCGATTGTAAACCAGAATATGACTGCACCTCCTCAGCAAGTACCAATGCAGCAATACGCCCAACAGCAACCTCCTCAGCAATGGGCGCCTCAACCACCGCCTCCGCAATATTGAGGCAGCCGAATGTTACAATGACTGCACAGAAGGCAGTGATTCTTTTTCAATTAGATTGTTTTAAAATATCGCTTTTTAATTTCTTTCATCCACATAACAGAAGGAGGAATGCATATCACTAATACGCTTAGAAATGACGCTTATTTCTTGTTGACTCTGAAGTAAAGATACTCAACAGCATGGTAACTTACTTATTATTGCCTAAGACGGTAAATGCTTAAAAATATTTACTGTAATTTTCTGAACTTCTGTACTTAAATTTTCAATGAAATAATAAATATATTAAATTTGCTTATTATTAGTGTTTTCATATATACACAGTTATATAAACCTATTGATTCCGAAACATTAATTACAACCTTATATTTTTCGTGAATTTATATTATTATTTTTTGATGAATTAGTAAATGCAGTAATGGAAATATTCCAATAAGTTTATCCTGACAACAATAAAACATTTAAAAAAGCATTTAAAAAATTGGACTGATTGGATTGGACTTTATAAATTCTGAATGGTATATTACTAATATAACAGAACAGGTATATATACTGTAATGGTATATTACTAATATAACAGGTAACATAACAGAAGAAGAGATGCATATTACTAATACGCTTAGAAATGAATTTTTTTCTTGTTGACTCTGAAGTAATTTCTAGTGAGTCTGAGACTCACAACATTGCAACTTAATTATCATTGCGTAAGACGGTAAATGCTTAAAAATATTTAATGTGCTTTACTGAACTTTTGTACTTAAATTTTCAATAAAAAAAATGAAATAATAAATATAATAAAGTTGCTTATTATTAACCATTGCTGTTACCCTTGATAAATCTCTTACTTATCGCATACATATTAATAATATAAGTAATTGTTTGTATTTTTTACCCTCTCATTTGTAGAAAATCTAAGCTCTCTTTCATGAATACTCCACATAAAACAAGAGAGGATGCTTATTACTAATACGCTTAGAAATGAAGTTATTTCTTGTTGACTCTGAAGTAATTTCTAGTGAGTCTAAGACTCACAACATTGCAACTTAAATATCATTGCGTAAGACGATAAAAATGTTTAAGAGTATTTACTGTGCTTTACTGAACTTTTGTACTTAAATTTTCAATAAAATAAAACTAAATAATAAATATAATAAAGTTGCTTATTATTAACCATTGCTGTAACCCATGATAAATCTGTCACTTATCGTATGCTTATTAGTAATCTAAGAAACTGTCCGTATTTTTTACCCGCTCACTTTCAGAAAATCTAAGTTCTCTATCACGAATAATCCACATACCTAATCATTAGTTCATTAGAATGTTAGTTCATTTTGCTTTTGATATAAGTATATTTATCGACACTATTGTACATTTATTAAATGTTATACCTGGATTTATAACATTAATATAAGTCAGGGGTCTTCTAAACGTTGCCAATTTACAGAACCATAATGAGTTTAAAATTATTTCACGTAAACCGGGATCATAAAAATAGAACATTTACAATCTAGGTACATACAAAGAAAAAGTTTTTAATATTCTTTTATTATATCATAATAAATGTTTAAAAAATACTACAAAATAAAATCTATATGCATAAATAATTTTTTTAATTTTAATGATTGGAAGGATCTTGATCAATTTTGTGCAAAATTTTAAAGTTGGGTTCTACAGCCATTAATCGTAAACGTATTTCAATTTCAGTATCCAATTCATTTTTTTATTTTGTTTTTGTTCCATCATATATATGTTAAACACGACTTTTCGTATAAATATATTGTAACGAAGGGCATTAAGGCTTTCAGAAATGTGAAGATATACTGCGCAAATTTTTAATTAAAAATGAAAAATCGTATCTTGCAAACGTTCATTTTAGCAAATTTCATTAAGATGACATTTCAACTTCTTTGGACTAGTACTAGGAAATTGCGGATTAATAGAGCATTTTCTTGCCATACTATTTTCTTGCGTTTTAAATCTCCAAATTCATGATACTTTTCAAGTTCTTCCAGGCAAACTTTAAGACATTTAAAAAAATCGGTGGTTTTAGACTGATGTGCAGCGTCGATTGTCTGTAGAATTTTGCAATGGAAAACTATCAACATATTAAATTCGCAGTTTTCGATCATCTTCTTCAGTGAAATAATTGCATTTCTCTCATCTGCTTTACGGTTTAATAGAATATTTTTTGTAATAAAATCGAAATTTTAAAGCAAAAATGACATCAAAACGTCCTGTCCATCTTGTTGGATTTAATGATTTCAATATTACTGAGGTTAAAGGCTCTCCTTCTTTATCAGAAATAAAACTTGATAAAATATTCCACTTTTTTGATGCCATGCCCAAAACAATTATAAATCTGTTGCACGGTTTCAAAAATTGTTTACATTTCTATAACTGCTTTTACTGCATCATTAACTACCAGATTTAAATTATGAGTAATGCAATGAACCATACACCGCATTTGGCTCAATATCTTCTATAAGTTTCTAAAATCATCTTTAAGTACTTTTCATATTATTAGCTCCATCATAACCTTGTCCACTACATTTATTCAGAGAAATATTTTTGTTATTTATAAATTTTACAACATATTTAAACAATATTACGGTAGTGTGATCTTCAAACTTCATGAAATCCAAATAATGACTCTTTAATTACGAATGGCTTGATAGTTCCATTTTTCGAATCACACAGTAACTTAAAACTCACATGTTTGGTCTGTTTTTTATTTATCTGAGTCGTATCAAATATAATGGAATAATGTGGTGCGGTTGTTATTTTTCTTTTACCAGCAAATTTACCACTTTTTAAACCAGGGCAGCAATAAACTAATTTTGTATTTTTGGACTTAAGTATTTTGTTTGGCCAACAATTCTTGGAAATTAGTACGTATTTTTCTAATCACTCAGCTACATTAAAAAATTACTGCTTGGACTTGACTCATTCTACATGCATATTCTCTATGGCCAAGAAAAGCTAAATTGCTTATTGAAAAAGTCAGAGTAACATCAAGGAGTCTTGTGAGTACACGGCCCTAAAAAGAATTTCCTCTCTTGATTATAGACTCTTGCTGTTCGTCAAGGGTTCCATGCAACCGCCATTGTTCATAAACAAGACATGAATTTAAGTGAATTTTCACTGCTTAGTGTCTTTCTATGGCTTCTACAATATGTTTTCAGTCATCATAGACCATCCAAATAGTCTATATTTTCTTTACTTGTCCTATTTACAAATAACCAACATGGATCACAATAATAAGCTGTTTGAAGCAATAGAGAATAGCAAAGCCATATACGTTCTAGTTTTAAGCCAGACCTAGAAACAATATAACAATATTTTTCCAAGAAGGATCTATTGGTACTGTCTTTTAAAAAAGAGCTTTTTGGTTTGCAGAATCCCTTTTCGATCATAGACAGTTTGAGTTGATCATTTGGTAATTTAAAATGCCCCTTAACAGTAATGTATGACGAAGATGTAATTTTTTCCAAGTCAATATCAGTCACTTCACTTTGGTTTGATTATGTGAATCGCCAGTGGGATATGGGGGCTGTGGTAACTCTGTATCATTATCGGGGACTGCAATACTATCACTTTCGGTTCGATTAATTTTTTTCCTTTCCGCCGCACTGTTCGTTGTTTCTTCTTCAAAAAATATTGACTTATTTTAGATAACTTTATTTTTTTTTCTTTGAAGGCCTACTTTTTTTTATCTCCCGCCAATGTACTTTTTATTACTAGATATGCTATCTAAACTCCACAATCAACTTTACGACTGACCATGGATCCGATGAAACCAGAAGGAAGACAACAATGACGCTCAGAGAAACAAGGTACTTTCCCGCTTCAGGAAGTCTCTGATTTGTCAGCAAAGATTGCTACTTTTAATTTGTAAGTACCTGTTCAAGAATCAGGGGAATTCCCTAACAAGTGAATTTAAAAATCTTCCAATGGCACATGGGCGGCAGCGGGAATTCCCACTTTTTATTTTGTAAGTACTTATTTACGAACCAGAAATCGGGGAAGTCCCTAGCATGGGGTTTGTGTTGTATAACTATTTCTATTACTATTACTACCAGATGTGATAGATTTTGAATACGTTTAAAATCTTGATAGAAATTTTTTTAATAATTTTAATTTATTAAATAGAGAATTAATAAGTTTTACTTTATTTTGTAATAAAAATGTCAGACCTTTCTGTACTCATAGCGTTTCTGGCTTGACCAGGGGTCCGTGGCAATTTGCCTGCCTTGCCTCCCTATTGTTAGGCCACTGGCGTTATTGGTACAAAATGTACTTGGCATAATTTTCAGAAGTATAAAACTATAGTTATAAAATTGATTAACGTTGTTAATAAAAAGTTATTTTGTTTTTTTTTTAACGCCCGATACTTAACATGAGGTTATTTTCTGTTGATATTGCATGTGTGTAGCAAATTCATAAAAAACAATGTTTAATATAATAATTATAAATAATAATAACAATTATGAATCAGTATGTTAACCTTCACTCCCACAAATGCAATTAAAAATCAGTGTGCTAACTTTCAGTCTCACAAGTGTAATTATAAATCAGTATGCTAACCTTCAGTCTCACAAGTGTAATTATAAATCAGTATGCTAACCTTCAGTCTCACAAGTGTAATTATAAATCAGTCTGCTAACCTTCAGTAGTACAAATGTAATTTTAAATCAGTATGCTAACCTTCAGTCTCACAAATGTAATTGTAAATTAATATGCTAACCTTCAGACTCACAAATGTAATTATAAATCAGTATGCTAACCTTCAGTCTCACAAATGTAATTATAAATCAGTATGCTAACCTTCAGTCTCACAAATGTAATTATAAATCAGTATGCTATCCTTCAGTCTCCCAAATGTAATTATAAATCAGTATGCTAACCTTCAGTCTCAAATGTAATTATAAATCAGTATGCTAACCTTCAGTCTCACAAATGTAATTATAAATCAATATACTAACCTTCATTTTCACAAATGCAATTATAAATAATGAAAATATCGTTTTCTTTTCCTTATTAAATTAAGAAAACAAAATTTTCATGGTTAATTATTTATGTGCATAATAAATCTAAATCATTTTCTAATTTACCTATTTTCATTGAAATAAAGACATATCCAGTACAGATTGTAACATTTGTGTCTTTGAAAAAGCCTAAGAAATTTTCTTTTTAAGTTTTTGTATATTTCAAAATTTCTTTCAAAAAAATCTAAGAAACTTTTCACAAAAATATATCACATGTTTCTGATGTCTATAACAGACCCAATATTAAAAAAAAAAAAATCGGAAATCTTTTAAACATTGAATCTTTTTATGTGTCACCATTTCCCGGAAAACCATTCTTAAACATTTCAAAATCTCGGACCAGAATTGTGACTTATTACAATATGGCGCATTTCAAAATCCAGCCCAAAATTTTATCCCCCGAGTTGTCATTTCATTCTTAAAACGATGTGTCACTTTAAATCAGAATAAAGGCATAAAGGGCTGCTAACAGATTCGAGCATTTTAAGGCGTCAAAAACAAAAACCATGCACCCGAAAGATTTGTACGTTTCATTTATATCTTGTCAGAAGTGACTGCAGCATATGAGAAATAATTTCTCGATTCCTTTTTGACAATTTCAGATAGGGGAAATATAAAAGGGAAAGAATATTACATGTATGTTTTATTCGCCCACAGTTTGAAATTTAAGAATAGAAGTTTCACAGTTTAGACTTCTTTTACTATTTATTTTAGATATACAATGACTCACAAATATTTTCGTATATATGTGATTCTCATTATAATCCCCAAAAATTAATAAGATAATTAAAATTTTCATATAATATTGCAGCATGAAAATTATTTTAGTTTATTTCAAATGATATAGTATGAAATATAAAGATATAGTACGATAAAGTATAAATGATATAGCTGTAAAATTACGCACATTTTGAAAACAAAATATAAACGAATATTTTTAAGCCCAAATAATCCATTCGAGTACGCTTTAGATCCGTACGTAACTTTTAATGTAAAATTTATCGAGAGTTCTCAGACGTGGACCTATAACTATACATTTCTAATATTTATTCCATAATTTTAGAATTTTGGAAAAATTCTGAATAATCACATTAGAACCAACCAAATCAATATGAATCTGATTGATAAATTAATCGGATCTAAAACCAACTTTTCGATTGTTGTAACGCATTAGCCCGCAAAATTGCCGGTGAAATCCCCCAATCATAGTCCCGATTTAAATGAAATGATAAAATTTTACTTCAAGAAGTTACATTTACTTCACTAAATTTATTAAAAAATACAATGAAAAGTTTGCAGAAATCTAGACAAATTATTCTTAACATAAAATTTCATAATTGGAGACGATAAGATGCCTAATATAACAATTTAAAAGTTTGTTTTTTTCCCTCTAATTTTTATTTTTTTTTCTCTAAATTTTTTTCTCTGGTTTGAAGCCAAAACATCACGCAAATATTCTTATTTATTTTTAGATTAAGTGAAACACTAATTTTGCATTTTTAAATTGTACTTTCAAACAATTTATTGTTGTTCGAAATCGCCTACAGAAGAAATACTTATATAGAATGATGTCATTCCTATTGACTTAGTATTGCTATTTATTACTATACGTTTTTCATTGTCATTGATATTCAGTTTTCTGATTAACTATTCATTTTTAATGTCTTTTTTTCACCTCTGATTATTTTTTCAGTAATGAAAAAATTTATAATGTACGTATATAATTTATATATAAGTATGTATTTTATGTCTGTCACATAAGACATAAAAATTAATAAAATAAATAAGCCTCCGTAAAATAAACCAGTCATCATTTAGTTTTCATAAATATATATTATTAACATACATTTTCATTAACATATATTGTAACATATGTCAATATATATTTAGTTTTTCCTTAATATATTAGTCGATAACATATATTTAATGTTATTTTTAAATAATAAAGTTATTAAATTAATTTTACTTTAAAATAAAATATGCATGCAGAAACAGCAAGTAGATATATTTTTTTTAATTTACAAAAATATGCTTAATAACAATTTCAAATGAATCAAAACCATATTAAAATTTTCAATAAAAAACCCATGCCAAAATAATTAATTTATTCCATTACGGAAAAATAAAAAGAAAGGTTAAAAACAAAAACAAAAAAATACGAAAGTTTACCATTTTAATTAAAAAATATTTTGAAAATTATTCTTAATCTTGTTCACTCAAAAATTTTATAAATTTTTTTTAATACTGAAAAAATAATCAGAGGTGAAAAAAAGACATTAAAAATGAATAGTTAATCACAAAACTGAATATCAATGACAATGAAAAACGAATAGTAATAAGTAGCAATGCTAATGAGTCAATAGGAATGACATCATTCTATATAAGCATTTCTTCTGCAGGCGATTTGGTACAATAAGTTGCTTGAAAGTACAATTTAAAAATGTAAAATTAGTGTTTCGCTTAATCTAAAAATAAATCAGAATATTTGCGTGATGTTTTGGCTTCAAACCAGATAAAAAAATTTAGAGAAAAAAAATAAAAATTAGAGGGGGAAAAAAAAAACTTTTAAATCGTTATATTAGGAATATATTATTGTTATGTTAGGAATATATTATTGTTATATTAGGAATATTATTGTTATATTAGGAATTATTAAGTTTTAGCAATTACAAAAAATAAGCTACTTTATATATATATATATATATATATATACAGAAGTTAGCTTTCTTTACAGTTTCTAATTATTTAGAAGGAAATATACGACTAAAGTATTCTGACATAAAACTAAATTGATTACGGAAAGGATTATTTGATTTATCTAACGATAAATACAGTTTTGTTGGGATATGGTCGAAATGGTACATAAATTCAAGAGAGATAAATAACATATACACTACATCAGCAAAAAAAGCTGGCTTGAGGTGAACATAAAGTATATCAATTTTACAAATATTATTAAGAAAGTAAATCATCATGAACTAAATCATCATGAACTAAAATTATCAAATCCCAATTATCTCTGTTTTCTCTTTAAGCAGGGTTTTTTTATTATCATTTAGATGAATTACTCTTGATTTTTTAATATTATTTTATTTACTAAATTAAGCTATTTCAGTAACAAAAATAACATTATAATGTCTGAGTAGATTAATATTTTATAAGAGTAGATAAAAGTTTTATTTTTTTTTATTATTAAAGTTTTATGTCTTTATTACAGTTTTATTTATCACCGGATGGGTATATATTGGCATATGCAAATTTATGAACACAAAAAGATACAAGCAAAGAAAAAGATATATTCAATAAAATCTTTTTAAATTTTTGAGTTTAAACAAAACAAGTGATATATTACATAATTCAAAAGATGTACCGATTTAAAAGTGAATTCATTTTAAATTTAGTTTTACTGATAATGCTTATCAATAACATTTCTAACGAAAATTTGATTTCAAAATATGTTTTCAATGACAAATAATTGTAGATATAAGAGTAATCCATAAAACCTCAAATGCAATCTCAATTTATTTGGTATCTGTGTTTCACAATTTTTTTTAATTCCTTTCTGTTGAGCCGAAATAATGTTTTCTGAAAATGCAATCCAATGCAATGTATTTGATAGTTTTTAAAGTGAAACTACATTAACTTTATATTGTGTGGTCTTTGCATTTGAACAATAATAACAATTTACTGAAATGGCATTGCCATATTACACAGCAATACAAATAAACAAAAATTGAACTTTATTATTATTATTATTATGCCTATAAATATTTTTAAATATATTACTTGTTATCACTTTTCAGTTGTAAGAAAACAGATAAATTATTTTTAAAAATGTGTTAATGGTTTTTTTGTCCATACGCTTATGGCTTCAAGGAATATTTTCTACATAAAAAACATCCAATTATTAAAAATAAATGGCATAAGTTATAAAAAACAACACTTTAAGCCAATTTTGCTGAATAAAAACAATGTAGTTTATATTTCTTCTGAAAAATCTGTTCTTAAAATTCGTTATTCATTCTCATTCCAAACTATTATGTTTTCACAGTTATGACTTTAAGCGTCTAATCTCTTGAAAAGCCATAAAAGACGTTGCCTGTAGAGTAATCACAAAAAAAACATGAATAATTCATCATTTCTCAATGATTTCAACAAGCTGAACGAACATAATCAGAAGCTTGCGTTTTTTCTTTTTATAACAGTTGGAATAGAAATAATAATTTAAATCACTGCATTTCAATTGTTCTATTTCTTAAATCGCTGAATAGTGATTATAAATTGCGTTATCAAAAATAATTGTACATTTTGTAATAATCAGTAAGTGCTGAATAATGAATTTTTGAAATTTTACTAAGACAATCTGTTAAATTATCTGTAAACTATTTTATTGTAATAATATGATTACTACCGATAAAATTTTCACAAGCAGCAATTCATAAAAAATTTACAGCAAAATAATAAAATACTTAGATAATTCAAAATAAAAAAGAAGATTGTATTTCAATGATATAATTTTTTTATTGGTTATTTTACCTGCTTAAAAACTTTTCATAGAACAGGCAGATGTTTTTCTTGGTTTGTTTACATGCCACTCCAATATGGACTAGTCAATTTTGCGTCAAAGGGTGTGGTTATTCAAAGCTATTTAAGCATTAAGATTTTTTTATAGTGGCTTTTAAGCTTGGAAAAATTCCAATTATTTTTCTCATTCTCAAGTCAGGAAAAGAAATTTTTAATCGCACGAATTAACTGTCTAACTCTTTTCTTTTTACTTTCTAACAAAATTGTTGAATATGGCAATCTTAATAATAATAACTCGCATACGAGGGTAATTCTGAAATTTTTGAGATAGTGGCAGACGACAAACGCAGGAAAAAAATATTCGTTAAATTTGAATTCTTTTGTGGCAGCAGACGATAATTTGTGGCAACAATTGCAATTTAGCTATCGTAGAATAGATTTTGGAAGAAAGGAAAATGGAATTGACGCGAGAGCATTATCGCGCTATGATTTTAAAGTGGGGTTAAATCATGAAGAATGCCTTAAACGTCTACAACTAGCATATGGAGACGAAGCTACATCTCGTGCTACTGTAGTGAGATGGTTTACAGAATTTCGTAGAGGTCGAAATTCTCTGCTGGATTAAGAATACACAGGAAGACCTCCATCAGCTGTAGTTCCAGAAAATGTGTCGGCCATACGAAAAATATTAGTCGCTGATAATCGCTGCACTTACCAAATGATACAGAAGAAACTTAACATTGGATCCGCAGCTATACATAGAATTATTCATGAAGAACTGCATATGAAGAAAAATTTAATTTGTCGTTCGGTCACCCATAATTTAACAGAGCACCAAAAAACGGAGCATGTCAGAATCTGCAAAGAAACCATACAATTACTTAACGATCGTGAACACCGCCTTATTTCTAAAATCATAACTGGTGATGAAACATACATACCGTTTTCTGACGGTCCAACACGACAAGAAAGTAAAGTGTGGGTCTTTGAAGACAACCAACAATGGTGAAAAAACAACGTGCAATGAAAAAAGTAATGTATGCCGTTTTCTTCAGAAGTACGGAACTGGTCAAAACCATCAAGCTGGAGGGACAGAAGATGGCCACAGCTAACTGGTACACCACTAAGTGTCTTCCAGAAATTCTTCAAAAAGTGAATGTAAGGGGACTCATGCTTCACCATGATAATGCATCTTCTCATACGGCAAGATCGACAGTCGAATTTCTTAAACAAAAACACATCTAAATGATAGAACATCCACCCTTATCTTGCTATGTGTGACTTTGGCATTTTTTTAATCTCAAGAAAAATTTACGTTTTCATTCCAAAGATAAGATTGATGTGGCTATCAAAGCATATTTTTCATCAATTCCGAGAAATGGACGGCGGGAAGCATTTAAACTTTTGAAAAATCGTCTGCAAAAGTGCATTGATGTTGGAGGGGACTACTTTGAGCACTCCTAAAATTTGGTAAGTTAAATTTGTACCATTTATCCGTATCTCAAAAATTTCAGAGTGACCCTCGTATCTATAATTCTTACGCTATGATACCACGACAATTTGGTTGCAGCCTTACTTTACCTATCACAATTTTTTTAGGGATGCTGATCTGGTCTCTGAAGTAGGTAAATGTAAACATTAATTACATTGACGAGAATTAGAGGCTAAAAGTACTAATGATTTAAATTAATTAATTACATTGACGAGAATTAGAGGTCAACTGTAGTTGACGAAGCGGAGAAATAAAGGTTATTTTCATTAGTACTTTTAGCCTTACTCGAACTCGGAAGTTAGATGACGTTAAGAGTAACGGGAATTTTAGCCGTTGATTAATACTTTGGATAGGAAGGTTTTTATAATATAGCAGTTGATTTCTACTATTGAACTTCGGCGCTATGTGCAGTTTGGAGTAGCGCGAATTTTAAAATTTTAATTTTTTTTCGTTGAAAGGTTTCATATAAACTGTTAATTTCAACGCTTGTTAAAAAATTGAACTCTTTTGAAAGAGAAAATTTATGTAGCGTATCACTCGGAGTTCCGTTAAATTTAACTCCAGTTAAATTAAACTTTCGCAGTCGCAGCTGCATTATTTTTTAGCTCCATATATTTTTAACATATTTAAAATTCAAAGCATTCTTATTGAATATTTTTATCCCTTGATAGTTATTATTTATTTATTCCTTTTTTTTAATATTTTATTGTTTTTAATTGCTTTTGTATGAGGACATTATAAATACATATTACAGTGAATATTTTACAAAGGAAATTGCACTAATAGCTTAAAGATATTACAGGTTGCGATGATTTAAGATACATATAAGATATGATAAAATACACTTAATTATTCTTAATTTTAATTGTTCTATTTTATTAAATTTTATTATCAACAAAACTTGTCAAAATCGGAAATTCACACATTTGCTACTTACTAAACATTCAAGTAATTAATGCTGACACATAATTAATTATTTTACGTTACATAATTAATTAATTTACGAAAGTTCTTCGGGTGTAATACATTTTACTTCGGTAGTGATTTTGAGAAAATATGTAAATTAAGATGCAAAATTAAAATAGAAAAATTTCACTAGAAATATGTTAACATTTCTTAATACAAGTCTGCACGTCATTTCTCCATGTCAAATTTGATGAAATATGTTAAATGAATGATTTTACTTAATTAAAAACGAATCGCAATATTTGGTAAATACACAGGTTTCGGGTTCGAGTCCCGTCAGTGCAATGGATGTTTGTAGTGGTTCGGAATCCACTTTAAACCGTAGGTCCCGCTCTAATATGATCGTAGAGCGTTGCGGGGACATTGTTACTCCGCGTCCGTGGCTTATCTTCAAGTTACACGCGCCCCCTGGGTAATGCAAAGTGAGTAACGTCTGTGCAGCGCTTGCCTTAAGGCATCCAAGACCACGCTAAGTGTTTTCCAGCTGCATTAGAAACAAAAAAATTATTTGGTAAATAACTTTAAGCACTGATAAATAGTTCATTACTGTAACTTCAGTATTCGTAACTTCCTTATGTAAATAACTTCTATTATTTGGTAATAACTTCAATTATTTATTAATTTCTATTATTATTTCTTCTGTAACTTCCTTATGTAGATAATAAATATAACGCAACGATATATATTTATATCAACGCTCAACGATATATATTTATATATTACAAAAAGTTGGAATCTATTTTTAATTATATACCTTTTATCAAGATATAGTAACTTAAAATTAAAAAAAAAATGCTTAAACTGATTCGGGCTTCTACTTGAAATAAAGACCATAATTTATTTAAATTAGAAGAAACCGTTCGCATATTTTGAAATTAAAAATGTTTTCAAACAAACGTGCAATTTTATGCCCAAAAAGAAAACATTTCGTTAACTACGCAATGCATCAAATGATTAACCTTTTTGTTTGCTTTCTAATATTTTTTTTACCATAGATATGTGATTACACAGACATTTAATTTTCTATGATAAATTTCCGTAATTCCCTATCATTAACGTCAGCTTTAAATGTAATTGGTGATAAATTTTTAATTTTATTTTCTAAACTAATTCCGTCATGGCAATTTTTTTTTATTACTTTTGCTATCAGGGTATTTTTAATAAGTTAATTCTTCAATGGTTAAAGAATAAATAAATTCCATTTCTAAAATTACCTAAGTTTCAAATATTTGGATTTTTTTTTCAATTTTATTTTCTAATGAGTTAGGTCTTGACACTTTCAACTTTAAGTAATATTATAGGTTTTTTTTTTTACTTTCTTTAAAAAAAATGTGTGTGATAACTGATAAACTCCTTTCCTTTTTCATATCTAGTGTAATTTACTAGCTTAATTCCATCATTAAACTCAGCATTTTTTCTTATCTAATGTAAAATAATAATAGTCTAATGGAACCCCGAGTTTGCAAATTTTCGCAAAAAGAAGTAGAAAAAAAAATATTTTACGATACTATATTTTTTTCTTACTTTTTACAGTGATAATTTTCCTTTAAAAAAACTGAAATTAGAGGGAAAAAAATAATGAAAATAATTATATATCATAATTAAAAAAAATTTTTATGAATATGAAATGAGATCCAAAATATATTTTTCTGTATTCCCTACAAATTTTTTAATTTGGATAAATAACAATTAGTTAATAATAGCAATAATATTAAGTTTAATTATTATTAATTGTCAATTAATAATAATTACACTTACTAAGCTAAAGATATTTGTAATATTTTTTGTTCAAATATGCTAATATTTTTTTGTTTTTTGCTGCTTCATGTTTATCCATGAATTATGTTATTATGCAAATCAACATTATTTTCTTTGATGGTGCAGGAATATTTATATATTTACATTTATCTATTTTACAGTAAAAAAAAATAAAGTAAAACAGGAAAAGCAACTTCTACAAGGAGACAAAAAAAAGAAGTCTCAAAATCACTGTGCTAATAATCATTCACAACTGAAGTGTAGACTTACAAAAAAAATGTAATTGCTTTCATGCACTCTATTTACTATCAAATTTTGAAAAATTGGTTTAAAATTAATACCTGTAAGTTAGAAGCACAATAATAAAACTGTTGAATTATATTTTTATCGATGAATATTTTCAACTGTACTGCTTTTTAACTATACCCACAATAGTTAGCAATCCAATAGTTAGTCTTAGCTTAGATTCACTTTTAAATTTAACTAAACAAGGCTTGTTGCATAGAAATGAATTTGCAAATATTGTGAAATTATAAAAAGAAAATTAAGCAAATAATCATAACATTTATTAGATTACAACTATTATTATTATCATATATTACTTTTATATATAAGATTTCTTCAATTATAATGAAAGTAATTAATTTACACCATATTTTGATAGATAACCAAATTTAAGTTTCCAATGTGATTAAGCAATAATTTCAGGAATAAAATATTGCAATATTTCAAAGATTAAGTTTTTTAAAATGAGATGTAAACTATTATTATTCTCATCCATTGCTTTAATATATGATTTCTTTATTTAATAGAAAGAATATAACTAGCTTTAGCCATATAATTTTTACACATAAAAAACATTACAGGATTAAAAAAATTTAATTGTTGTTGTAATTAATAAATACAAATTAATCATCATTCTTGCCTATCTGCTAATTTTTCATGCACACTTTTAATATACTCCAAAAATATTAGTGAATGAAATTTATGTTATTATGGCTAGAATTAAAAATAATTGATAAGCCCATATAATACTTTCATATAAAAAATATGCAGCATATAATGTCCACTGTTATAAACATGCTTTTTACCAATCTTTCAAATCTTACTTTTATTTTATAAAACCAAACATAAGTATTGATTACTTATTAATATTCTTCCAACTGTTAAGAAAATTATTAAAATTTTAGTTAAAAATTTATTCGTTAATATTTAAATTACAACATGCATACTAAACACAAAACTAAATGTTTATTAAAATTAACGATTTTCTAAATATAATCCTGTTAATAATTTAATGTTAAATAAACAATAATCATAAAATAAAAACAATAAAAATAATAATAACAAGAGATGAAAATATTTTATTCTGTTATTCGAGTTACATAATGCCCATTAATTACAGACACAAAGATAAAATGGAAAAGGAAATATATAAAAATTTCTTTTATGATTTCTTGAAATATAAGATAAAAAAATTGAATGCCATGTTTAATATATTGAAACAAAATTTGTATGGAAAAAATTCCTGAAAAATAGAACATGGTGGTGATTTTTTAGGGAAACACCAGAAGTAGTAATGCCTCACAATTCAGCATTATTTGATTACAACGATGGATGGATTGTTAGTTGGCTGCTTCTTGCAACAACCACAGCAACATCGCCAAATGCAAATGGCCAGCAACACAAGAAACACTATGGTTCCAATGCTGGAGTACAAAGCAACAGAATCAGCCATGACTTCTTTCTGTTAATGCACCTAAGAGCAAGAAAATGAAAAAAATTTTATTGCCAAAGATATCAAATTTATTTAATATAAGAGAATAAATGGATACAAAAAATAAACAATTTCAATTTTTAAATGCCTTATTTTTAATTTAGAAAATAAAACAGTCAATGGTTTTAGCTGGGAATGCATACCTTTTCTATAACTGAGACAATGGGATTAAACAATAAATTAAATATTTCATTAATCCAAATATATTTAAACGTTATTTAACGAACGCAAATGAGAATTTTAAATACCTATAAAAATTAACAGATTCCTCACCTTTTCAAACAAAATCGATCACTCATATAATATATTTATTTTAAAGATTTGTGAATAAATAATGATGAATTACTAAATAAATACAAAATTTCTTATAAAAAACATTACAAATTCGTCATAAAAACGAATCATACTGTACATATTATTTTGTATATTTTTCATTTTACATCAATATGAATTTGAGCAGGTAATGGATTTAAAATTCATTTAAAGCAAACAACCAGAGGTAGGGAGTCGGCCAAAAAATTTGCTGCGACTCCTAAGTCGGATATTTAATACTGACTCATTACTCTGCTCTTTAATTTTATGTACTGTCGATCTTTACTAAGGGAATTAAAAGAATTTGTGAAATAAATTCAAAGACTTTTATTGCTCTTACATGTCTAAGAATAGTTTTTTTTTCATAATGTATTTTTTTAACGTTTTTAAAGACGTCGTATTTTTAAAAGATTTTCTTGTATTCTAAATTTGCTTTAAAAAGTACATCTTATATCTTATAAACAACATTACTAAATTAAAAATTACAGAAGTATCGCAGAATAAGTTAAGACAGACAAAATGAAGCTGTACATTTTGATGAAAAAGATACGATACTTTTAATACAATAAATCTTTTTTTTTCTTAATAATAGAATAACTCCTATAAGAATTTTTATTCTTGAATCAAGATAGTTTCTTATAAATCCTCAGTGTTGAGAAAGGTCTGTCAAAACTTACTTAGCATGCTGCTAAATCAGTAACTATCTTTGTTAGCGATTGTATTATTGAAAGATATAATTGAATTTACTTTTTACATTAATTTCTAGAACTTTGGAAAAATAAAAGTAATTTTTCTAAAAGAGTCATATTTCTAAACCGACTATTTCCAACTCCTTCAAAAATGCTGGACTATATTGACCACCAATTCTTGCTTCTTACAATAGACTTGTATGAAAATATAAAATTCTCAATATTTCAGTCATTTATTTAATTTTTTTTTGTAACATTACACAGTAATAATAAATTTAAAAAAAGAAAGAAATATTTCTAAAAAAAAAAGGTTGCGCAGTAACGATTTTAATGATTTCGTATTTTTGGCAGAGAAAAAATTTCCTGTATTAAAAAAAAATCAGAATTATTTAAAATTCTTGGCACTCAAAATAAAACTATTGTTTTTTATCATACAAAACGTTTTCTATAGAAAATATATTCGAATAACAGTCGTCATTTAAGAGGTACTTTTTCATCCAAACGTGTTTTTCTGATATGTTTAATAATTAAATATATTATACTAATTAATATGAGTTAATTAACATATATTTAATTAATCTGGTATAAATAAATAATTAACTTCAATACTACAGAAATACTTCTAAATTATTAGAGTCATTTTGAAAATGTAACGATACCTGTTGAGGATAAAAAAGCTTCCATACATTTTAATTTAAAATTAATTTTTATCCTATATAATATTCTTGTATACCAGGGAGTTTATTTTATAAGCAAATCCACAATTTAATGTTACATCAATTTTTAACGTAAACAATCGGTTTTTTTTAAAACTAAATTAAGATTTTCATTTAAATTAAGTAATTTAAGAATTTTTTGCCCTTTTAATTAAATAAATATAATAATAAATTTAATTAACATCATTAACAAAAGATGTTTTTCTTAGTTTATATTCCAAGAATTCGAATTATTTGCTTTGATTATATAACTTTAATAAATTGCCAAATTCTGTATGCTCATAATGCTATAATATTCAACATTAGACTATTATAATTATCATGAAATAATGCAACTCAAATCGCAGTAAAATATTTTATTTCATGCGATTTCATTATTTTCTTCCAAATACAGATTAAATAATTAATTCGTAAGTAACTAATTAGTTTATTGATTTTTACATAAAATTCTATTGCTAAACATTTTTAATACCATCTTTAATTAAAAAATTGCAAAAGGAATAATATTAAAAAAATTGCAAAAGGAATAATATTAAAAAAATTGCAAAAGGAATAATATTAAAAAAATTGCAAAAGGGATACGTATGAACGTTAGAAATAATGTTTCAACGTTTATTTTATAACCATAATTATAAAATATTCGTTTTCAATACCTTATTTAGTAACTATAATAATTAATATTCAGAAAATATCTAAGGTAATATTTGGCTCATAATGCTATATTTTTCAGCATTGCACCATTATAATTATCATGATTAGAGCACCACAATAAAAATACTTTATTTATTGCGATTTCATTATTTTCTTCCAAATATAGATTAAATAATTAATTCGTAAGTAACTAATTAGTTTATTGATTTTTACACTAAATTCTATTCTATACATTCTCAATACCGTCACGAATTAAAAATTGCAAAAGTAATAACATAAATTTTGGAAATAATATTTCAACGAGTATTTTAAAACCATACTTATAAAAGATTAATTTTCAATACCTTATTTATAAACTATTATAATTAATTTTCAGAAAATATCCAAGGTAATATTTTGAAAATTATTAGAACGAATTAAAAATACTAATAATTAAGCATCTTTTTTACAGTACAGATCTCGCAAAGATTGATTGAAGAAAAAAACTGAATTTATGCATTATAAATATTTTAAATTTATAAAATAATTTTACATCTTATTATGAGTTCATTCTTTCATAACGCATTACAAATATATCTAGTATGATCTAAATATTTTACCAGTAAGAGATTTACACTAATAACTTTTACAGAACAATTAACAATCTATTAAATAAAAATAATCTTCTTTCAATGAGAAAAACCACTTACTTGAATTTATTCTTATTTCAATTACTGTGACCACAAATCTTTGCCAACTGTCGAACCGCAAAATGGCGCACACTTTCTATAAAGCCACAGAGACAGTAAGATCGTCAACTGCAAACGAAGAAATGCAGATGTCTGCTTTGTCGAACCCGAGAACGAAATCATCTGCGTTTTAATTGGCCAGTTGCAATTTTAAACATTTCCAAGGCCATCATATTCGAGAAGGATTAGACACAACAATATTAGATCTGTATACTTTAAATCATGGGAATCGTTGCTGTAAGCAAGTAGAACTTAATAACAGATCCTAAATGATTTATAACAGCTTGCTTTTCAAATGAAAATTGGTTTAGGTTGCAATTAATCTTTGTCCACCATTTAATTTAAAGGATGAAATTAATTACAGAGCATGCCCTAATTAGCAATATGTTTTGAAACAGTTCATATATATGGAACTAATATATAATGTAGATGTATTAACAATGTGGAATTAAAATTAAAAATTTGTCACTGAGCATTTTTTGCAATTGTTCCATTACTATAGTTAAAAAATTTTTTTAACATTCCAGCAGATTTTTTTATTATATCTAAATGATATTTATAGATTTATAAAGCCTATAGATTTTACCTTATTAGTGCTTGATTGATGAACTTAACAGTTAATAATAATAAATAATTTTATTAATAAGTTTTAATAATTTTAATTAAATTATTTTTAAAAAAATAAAGTTTCTTTGGGTGTTAAAATTTATCGAACACTTGTTCGCTATGTACCACTCTTTGTATTTACAATTAATAAGCACAAATATAGCCTAAATTGAGCATTATTCTTTACTAAATTCCTGGTCTGGTGGCCAATTGACTAGCGATCCGGTGTTTCAGGTTCGAGTCCTGGCGGGGGGGCATGGATGTTTGTTAGTGGTTCGAAATCCACGTTAAATTGTAAGTTCCAGTCTAATTAACCTAAAGTGTACACAAAATGACCGTAGAGCGACAAACCAATCTTTACTAAATTAATTTTCGAATGTAATCTGTGCTTGATGTAAAAAACAAAAATGGAGTTGCAATTTATAGAAATATAAATTATTTATAAGCATTTTGTTTCATAGTAGTTTCATAGTTTTTTTGTCTTAAATTTTTTTTTATTTTATTTTTTCTAAAATTTTGGAATTACAAATTAAAATTTATTTTAATTTTGACAAAAAAAGAAAAAGATTAATTTCAATTTCGGATATAAAATGACCTAACTTGTGACCCAAAATAAAGTGCATTAATTATCATACGTGAAGTTTATGTTTTTCCCGTTGGTGGTGTGCGTTACTGTTATTACTTTGTTCGTTCGTTCGTTAACATTCGTTAGGTAGAGTGAAAGAAAATCTCGACACCTATAATAAAAATGTCTAATCGGAATTTTACGGATTTTTTACAATACGGAACACAAATGTGGGATAATTCCATGTAAGTGACGATGCATCTCGTTTCTCTGTCTTTTGGTTTTAAATTGGCAAAATATGAATATGTGAAGCTAATGTGGTAAATTGTAGATTAGAGTTGATCCTGAAGCTTCAATATTATTTATTTAATATATATATATATATATATATATATAAAGATATATACATGATAATTATAATTAAGGTCCCATTTTCAAAATGCTGTAAAAAAAGAACCTCTCTTCGCAATGAGTTCAAATTTGAACTGAAGATACTTGAAGAAGGGGGAAACGGTACGGCATCAAAAAAAAGTTCAAAAGTATATTAATATATGTCGCTGTAAGTTTCATAAAGAAAGCCATATTTTGAATCGAAATTATAGCGTATTTGGCATGAGTTTCACACCAACTGTAGTGTTCAATGTGCTTGATTGTTTCGGTTTTTTGACGGAAAAAATGACTTCGAAGTCAATCATTAGTTGTGATACTGTTAGTGGAAACTACAATATAATAATACCACCACGGCAAAGTCATATCAAAATGGATGAGAAAAATCGGTGGAACTTTTTTTTAATGCCACACCGTTTTTCTTTTCTTCAAGTATCTTCAGTTCAAATTTATCACTTTTTTTACAGCATTTTGAAAGTGGGACTTTAATTATAATCACCCTGTATATTGAATATTTTAATACAAATGGAATAAACCTCTTCAACATAATAAAAACTGATTAAATTTTGTATTTCTTGAAGATAAGCATTAATGTGTTATTATTTAACTATCTAATAATAATAATAGTGCTAATTCTAATTCAGATATGAGAAAATAATTCTTCAATTTATCAGATATACTTATAAAATTAATTTTCCTAACAGTTAATAAGAATATCTAACTGATTTGTGATGACTTCCAAGCACCTAATTTGATTGCGGGTGGGGAGATAAAAAAAAAACAAGACTGGAAAATTACTAAAATATGTCGTTTATCTGTATATTAAGGGGCCTGAATGGCCGAGTGGCTAGCGCTCGGTACGACAGGTTTCGGGTTCGAGTCCCGACGGTGCCATGGTTGTTTGTAATGGTTCGGAATCCACTTTACAAAAGTAGGTCCCAGTCTAATAGGATCGTAGAGCGTTGTGGGGGCAATGTTACTCCGCGTCCGTGGCTTATCTTCAAGTTACAGGGTAATGCAAAGTGAGTACGTCTGTGCAGCACTTGCCTTAAGGCATCCAAAGACCAAGCTGTCTGTGTTTGCCAGTTGCATTAGAAAGAAAAAAAATCTGTATATTAAAAACAAGTAATTTTAAAACAATTTTTTTTTTTTT
>BPLQ01001801.1:0-20779 GCA_021605075.1 Caerostris darwini | reverse complement strand
ATGATGATGATAGTAGATGGTCATGATGATAGATGATGATAGTAGATAGTCATGATGGTAGATGATGATGATAGTAGATGGTCATGATGATAGATGATGATAGTAGATAGTCATGATGGTAGATAATCATGTTCATGTGGGTCCAAGAACATATATAGGTTTTAAATGAGGTGCCACTATGATTTAATAGAAGGATGAACAGCACTCTTGGCTGCGAAGCGTCCACATGCTTACTGATTTGATTATTGAAAGCATTTGCCTTTGGTCGATGCCCATTGAATTATTATGCCTCATTGTTCTTCTTTTTTATTAATATTAATATAAAAAAAATTTAAAAAGTAGGAGAATAGAATAAATAATACGAATATATTCAAAAGGGAAAATCGGAAATTATAATTAATGCATTGAAAAGGATGACTGAGCTGCCAACAAGCGGAACTTGTTCTGTGATACTTCAGGAAGAGAAGATTAGGGAGAGAACACTAACTGAGAAAATTGAGAACAGTTCTAGGACGCTTTCTATTTTGAAATCGAGCAATGTCATAAATTGGGAGGTGATCTAAGAACAGAATTACCAGTAAAAGGGATAGAGTCATACAACTTTTTAAAGGTATTAAAGAAGAATTGTCTATTAATGGGAAGGTTAAGAGAGTTTCCAATATTCCAAAGTTAATTCTAGTACCAAGATAATTTGTAAACATTCGAAGAATTTTATTTTCCAGTCTTTGAATAATTTTTAATTTTGATTTGGCTGCTGAGCCCCAAACCGAACTTGCGTATGTGATCGTGGGACGCATGTAATACATGTAGATGAGTATTTTAATCGTGATGAGAGCTTAGATTTTGTACAAATGAGCGAGTAAAAAATACGAACAGTTTCTTAGATTATTAATATGCATACGATTAGTGAGAGATTTATCAAACGTAACACATAAGTATTTAATTGAGGTATCACTAGCTTTATACCAATCAGAATTTATAAAGAATCAGTCCAACTTTTTACATGCGCCTCATAATAAAAGTATGCTTTATCCTTATCATGACAAATTTATTTGAATATTTTTGTTACTGCATTTACTAATACATCAAAAAAATAATAATATAAATTTACGACCAATATAAGATTGTAATTTATGTTTTGGAATCAAAATATTTATATAAGAGTGCATGTATGAAAACTCTACTTCAATTTAATACTAAGCAACTTTATTATATTTATTATTTCATTTTATTTTATTGAAATTTTAAGCACAAAAGCTCAGAAAATCACAATAGATATTTTAAAGTATTTACCATCTTACGCAATGATAATTAAGTTGCAATGATGAGAGTCTCAGACTCGCTAGAAGTTACTTCAGAGTCAACTAGAAATAACTTCATTTCTAAGCGTATTAGTAATATACATCCCTTCTTCTGTTATGTGGAGTAATTCTGAAAGAGAGCTTAGATTTTCTACAAATGAGCGGGTAAAAAATACGAACAGTTTCTTAAATTATTAATATGCATACGTTTAGTGAGAGATTTATCAAGGGTAATACCTAAGTATTTAATTAAGGAATCACTAGCGTATATCATTTAGAATTATTAAGGAATCAGTCCAATTTTTTAAATGCGCCTCCTAATAAATGTATACTTTATCGTTATCATGATAAATTTATTTGAATATTTTCATTACTGCATTTATTAATTCATCACAAAAATAATAATATACATTCACGACCAATATAAGATTGTAATTTATGTAAGTATGTACCAAAAATGTATATGTAATTATGTAATATTGTAATTTATGTACCAATATCTATTGCAATTTATGTAATTTATGTTAATGTTTGTAATTTATATACAATTTGGAATTTATAAGTGAGAGATTTATAAATGGTAAAGGCAATAGTTAATAATAGGCAACTATATTATATTCATTATTTCATTTAATTTTGTTGAAAATTTAAGTACAAAATTTCAGAAAATCACAATACATATTTTAAGCATTATCGTCTTACGCAATGATAATTAAATTGCAATATTGCGAGTCTCAGAATACTTATCTTTACTTCAGAGTCAACAAGAAATAAGCGTCATTTCTAAGCGTATTAGTGATATGCATTCCTCCTTCTGTTATGCGGATTAATGAAATTAAAAAGCGATATTTTTAAACAATTTGTTTGAAAACGCATCACTGCCTTCTATGCTTTCATTGTAATATTCGGCAATCCTCCAAATTGCTGAGGCGGTGGTTGAGGTGCCCATTGCTGAGGAGGTTGCTGGGGTGCCCATTGCTGCATTGGTACTTGCTGAGAAGGAGCATTCATATTCTGGTTTATAATCGGTTGCTGGAGAATGATCTGGGGTGCAGCTGGAGCTGGAGCTGCAGCTGTGTTCTGGTTCATGATGACAACATTCTGAGTATTCTTTTGACAACAACACTTGCGTATACAATAGCAGCAGCACACCAGCCATATGAGGCCAGCAATGGGTGAAGCAATCGTGACAGCTAGATTTTTAGATCCATCATCGCTGCTACCTGTAAAAAAAATAATAGCAATTTAGAAATTATGTCATTTCAACTTATTGAAATTTTTCTCTTTGATTTTACCATTGAGAATTATTTCAGGAAGTTCTTTAAACATAAAACAAAACAAACGTTTGAAAAAGTCAATTTCATATTTCGTTACTATTAAAATATTCATAATTGTAAGCAATCAATCTGATATTGAAGTCAAACTTAGTCAAATATATTGCATTATTAATGATACACATATTTCCTTTTCGGTTGATAAAGAACTCATTATTTCTTGTGTAAACAGATGTTGTTTTAAAATGTAGGATGCTTTGAAGTAAAGACATTAGCTGTTAATACGTTAAAGTTGAATAACAATACGCAATATAGATAATATACAAGGGGATTATAATTAAAGTTCCACTTTCAAAATATTGTAAAAAAACAGCCACTTGTCAGAATGAGTTCAAATATGAACTGAAGATACTTGCAGAAGGAGGAAACGGTAGGCATCAAAATTAAAAGTTCCAAAAAAGTTCCACCGATTTTTTCCATCCAATTGCCATGACCTTGCCGTGGTGGAAGGGTGGTGACACTAACAGTGTCACAACCGTTGAATGACTTGGAAGTCATTTTTTTTTCTGTCAAAAAACCGAAACAATCAAGCACATTGAACACTACAGTTGGTTTAATGTGCAAATCTTGCCAAATACGTTGCTTGTTAAACCATAAAATAAGTGAAAGGAATCATTTAAGGATCTATCAACAAATGATAATCTTCCATATGCATAGCTAAAAAAATTCTTTGTATGAACAGAATGTTAATCTTTAAAACTAAACGAACTGTCCATTGTCAATCAATATTAACTGATAAATAAGCTGTTTTAAAAATGACTAAAAATCATTCTTTGCTACCACTTCTTCCCACTTCCTAAAAGCATAAAAAGATATGAAAACAGGAAAATCTGTCATATCTATCGTTATGTAAGCAATTGTTTTCAGATAAACGTTATGTTTAAGATCATAATTTTCCCAATTTCTGAAAATGTAACGGATTAAGGAATCATTACCATAATTAACAATGTATCTGATTTTATCCAATGAACTACTAATTATAAATTTTTAAAAACTACAAAACTAAGAAATATTTATATACTACAGTGCCCAAAAAGTAGGACCAATTATTTTTTTTCGAAAACTCTTTATTTATTCTTCCAAATTTATTTCATCGTCTTCAAAGTAAACCCCTCCGGACACAATGCCCTCATGCCAACTTTTCTTCCAATCCTCAATGCATGCTAAAACGTCATCGGCAGGGATGGCCTTCAAAGCGCGTGCCGTTCACTTTGAATCTCTTCAATCGACCAAAACGATGTCCCCGGAGTGGTCTTTTGAGTTTAGGGACTAGCCAGAAAACGTACGGTGTGAATACGACGGCTATGGAACGATTTGGGCTTCATTTTTGGCGAATATCAAGAAGAATCAATGCATTATGAGCTGGCGTATTCAGTGCTTTCGGTACCAATCGAGATTTTACGCGTTTGAGGCCAAAATAGAATTGACCGATCCTTTTAAAATTCCAATACCATCAGCAAGGTGTCTAATTGTAAATCGACGGCTTGTAAGCACTAAATCTTTAATCTTTTAATTTTTTGGACGTGAGCTGTGTCGGCTGAGGTTGATGGTCGACCAGAGGGCTCTTCGTCTTCAGCGCGTTCTCTGCCTTCTTTGAACTGTTTATAGCACTTCTAAATATTTCTTTCCGATATAGGAATGCTCACCGACTACCTTCTGCAGCATTCTATACGTTTCCGCAAACAAAATATAATGCACGTTCTTTGCTCAATTCATTCAGACATTTCAAAAGTCGCCGGAATTAGTTTTATCGTCTCACAAAGCCAAGCATAACGCAAACATTAATGAATATTTTGACGTCACATTTCATACAAATGTCAAGGACAGTGGCATCAAAATAAAAAAATAAAAAATATTGAAAGTCAATAAGTCCTGGGAATTTTAAATTGAAAATTGGTCTTACTTTTTGGACACAGTAGCAAATCATTTAAGAATTTTACACAAAATATCAATACTACTTTGCAAAACAAGGGGTATTTCAATTTCTTTTGTAGCGTTCGAAACGGTGATTTCTGACGTCAATTCAGTGGTATTTCCATCTAAAAGAAAAAATATATAGTTTTTTAAAAACAAAATAAAATAAAATATTTAAAAAAAACATTCCACAAAAAAGAAAAAAAGCGAAAATTACAATAAGTATATGCATCTAAAAATTAAGAAAGAAATAATCATGAATATATTCTTATTTATAAACATAAACATTTCACAGTTTATTTTTTATAATTTGTTTATTATCATTAGTAATATATATATATATATATATATATATTAAAATGAATTGTATATCTTTTTAAACTACTCTTGAAATAGGATTTTTGGGATTGGATTTGTATTTATTAACACCCAACAGTAATTTAGCATCATACTAAATTTAGACATATTTATGTATATACAAATTTAGTAAATTACGTGAAATTAATGTAAATGTAAAATTTAGTAAATTATGTAAAATTAATGTAAATGTAAAATTTAGTAAATTATCTAAAATGAATGTAAATGTAAAATTTATTAAATTATGTGTATACAAAGTAAAATTTATATAAGAATTTACATCTTTCTGCAGCGAAATTGCATTCGAACGAGGAAGACGAGAGGAGCCGAGAGGAGTCGAGAAGAGCTGTGAAAAGAATGTTTATCTACAGCAAAATGATAATACGTACTGTAGCATTTTTTCCTCAATCATTTCGTTCCCAGGAGAGAGGAATGTATGCTATTTAACAAATATATAATAAACCCCATTACTCAAATTTGACAGTAGGCGAATTTTATTATGGGTAGTTATATTAAATGCAATTAAAGTATTGTACTAATGAGAACGACCTGTCATTCAAATCTGATAACAGATATATCATGTATAATGTGGAAATTAGAAAATGTCTGTACGACCTTCACGGTTTGATTTCCCCATAAGATATACTATGAGTTGTTTCATCGTGATTTGTAATAGATCGCGGTCTGATAAATGTCTACTCCAACAAAAGTGAAGGAAGCTGACTTCCTCTTGATGGATTTTCTTAAATGGAGATTTCGGAGATGGTTTGGTTTGTCGCTCTACGGTCATTTAATGCACACTTTGGGCTAATTAGTCCGGAACCTACAGTTTCATGTGGATTCCGAACCACACACAAACATCGATACCTCCGCTAGGATTCGAAACTGAAGTATGTATTACCAAAAGAGAGAGTGTTTTTGGAGAAGAAAGGAGAGAGTCAACAAAGAGTGTGGTTTTTCTTTTTCAATTGCTTCTATTAGCTCACACTCTCCCTATATATATCTAGTTCAAATTTTTAATCGTTGATAAAATACTTTTTATTTATCCACTCATGTTCAAATACATTTTTTTTTATCTTGTAGTGGATGACACTTGGTGTTAATAGAGTATTTTCAAATATTAATTCTTTAATTAAATTTAATTAATTAATTATATTTTTTTTTTAGATTTAAGTTGCATATATCTACTAATAGATGGCGCCAGATAAAGTTAAAAAAGTGAAGGAAAATTATTTATAAAGGACTTTCTTTGAAGGGACAGAACAGGACGAAGTTTCCACCTGTTTCCAATATGAGCCCCTTGTGGCTTCGTGTGTCATGCCATGGGATAATTAAGGTTGGCAGCAGACCAAGCAATTAGATTCCACATAGTCTTCAGAACTCTGAAAATCTCCGAACTTGGAGTGAACTGCACTTGTGTATCTTTATAGGCTTAATTTTCACTTTTGTAATTAAAGTTCTGTATCTATATACACTCAAGAGCCAAAACATTATGATCACCCCTACATTTTGCAATGAACTCGTCTGGATGATGTGGAAGGCACGTGATCAGGTGGAAGTGGTATTTAACTGGTATTAAGTGGTGGTATTAATCCATGCCAAGGCGGGTTGAAGCTGAGTTGCGCGCCGAAGGTGGGCCCACTTGTTATTGACAAGTGGTCATAATGTTTTGGCTCTTGAGTGTATATAATGTTTGTAATAAAATTTAAAGTGTTACCGTAAACCTGAAGGTGGCCCTCTTCTTGAATAGGCCGAGAGGCCGTTATAGGTGTAATATAGGCCGAGACGTTACAGTACATATCGGCTAATCTTGGATAATAGTAGTTGTATCTCGAAAACTAATGCACAGTGAATGGGTACAAAAGTGCAAAACAATGGGTACAAAAGTTCCACTACCAAAAGTGTACAGCGGTACCGATACAGTTTAAAAGAGGTTTCTCTACAAATAACGTCATTTTAGTTAAAATCCCACAATATATACCATCGTCATTATACTCTGATCGTTGTTCAGGTCTATTTTAATGAGATGGATACGTTCTGCAAAAATGGGTTCATAATTATGGTAATTATGATTATCCAATAAAAAAGTCTCTATGTCCTAATTTATTACTATTAAAAAAAGTATTTATTTATATAAAAATTATTTATTAAAAATTACTATTGTTTATTATAAAAAGTTTTTTTTAATTATTACGTGTTTTAGTATTATGGACGTATTTTCTAGTTTAATCAAGACCAATTAAATTTTGGTCTAATATCAGAAAAAGAATTATTGCATAAGAAATAAAGAAAAGAAAGAGAGAAATAAAAAAATAAAGAAATTTTTGGATGAGACCCAAACTTTACTATCTTAAAGTAGCATAAAAAAAACTTTCAGTATAAATTAAGTGCATGTATTTGATATTTTTTACATCTTTCTGTATATATTTACTTGAAATTATATATAAAAAAAACCCTTCCATTCACTCTGAAACCAACCAATTGACGTACTGAAAACACATTGATGTTTTTTTATAAATGCAAATACAGTCATACCATTTCGAAAATAAAAGCATTCAAAACATATTTATTTAATCTCAGAATTACGATTTGAAATTGCATTGTCATTACCTGTAGGTTGATTGTTTGAATCAATCCTTCTGCAACTGACTATTGAAATCGAAATGGCTGAAGAAATTACGATGATAACTAAGAAGTATTTAAGCTGAAAATAGATATTGAAAAGTGAAGTTTACTATACAGTAAATAAATAATTACTGCTATTTAAATTTAAAATATTTCACAGAAATTGGTTTAATTACTTAGGGTGTGAATTTCCTACTAAATACAAAAATACTTAAAAAAAGTAATAATCTTAATTGATTTCAATTGCAGAAATATTAATTGTTATTATAGGGCATAAAGGTTTCTTCTATTTAACACTACTCTGAAATAGCGCTCAACCAATAAAAAAGTTATGGTGAGAAATGATTAGAAAATTACTACAGATAAATTTTGGTAATTTCTAGATTTTCACCCACATTGTCAAGTTTTCACTGATTTGGGGAAAAAATTTATTATTTTTTATTTAAAAATTTTTATTTTATTTATAACAAAATGCTGCAATCTGTCTGTTAAGCCAGTTGAGTTTCCGTAATATGTAGTTCTTTCCGAAAATAGTTAAATGATGGCAGAACGAAAAATTCCGCATCAATGCCAAGAAATGGCATCATATGGATAAGAAGAAGCAGATATAAGCTAAATCCCAATCACTCCTGAAAATGCATATTCAAATTGCGACGCTGCAATACATGTTCAAAGAAGTGACCCCTGATTATCGTGGTCTAATTGACATCAAATCAAAATGGCCAACATCTAAGAACAGATCAAGTGTCTAGCATTCCTGCAAGTATATATATTTATACCCCGAGCATTCAGGAATTTATAGGGTTCCTGATAAAGTTAGATTTTCCCAATATAGTATAGTATATATGAATAGAAAATTTAGCCCTTTGGTATCTAATATTTAGAAATAGATAGGAGACTTGTAGATTTTGACTAGTTGTCCCTTCTGTGTGTAACAGTTGTAATCACTTTAAAATGAAAAGGTAATTACATGTTTCATATTTTATTTCATGTATTATATACAGGACTGCCAGCTGGATTAGAAAAAAAAATATTATATAAATAAATTCAGCTAATACAGCGATAAACGCCGAGGACGATTAATAGCAAGAG
Source organism: Caerostris darwini (assembly GCA_021605075.1). Taxonomy (NCBI): domain Eukaryota; kingdom Metazoa; phylum Arthropoda; class Arachnida; order Araneae; family Araneidae; genus Caerostris; species Caerostris darwini. The sequence goes on along the minus strand of BPLQ01001801.1, from coordinate 12,156 downwards.
GAATAAAATCTGAAATGGAACATGGCATTGTAAATTTAGTGGTTGAAAATTAAAAAAACAATTGCCATTGGAAAAAATAATTTAAAAAATCTTCATTCAGGTTTTTAATTTTTTACAATCGTTTATTAAGTTAAATATTATCCTTATGGAATTTTTTATATTGGGTAGATATTAAAAAGCCTTCAATTCTTAATGAAAGAGTTAAAAAGTATTAAGGCATAAATTATCTATGCCTTAATATAAAAGTATTAAGGCACAGATAAATAAAGGTGATTAGTAGTAAAATATTTGAATTGGAAATAATAAAATAATTGTACATGTTTCGCAGTTTATATTTTTATAATGCTGCTTTCTTTGTTTTCTTTGCATTAATAACGTCATTTCCACGACACAACATAATTTTTTAAATTATGTCTATATAATTTGGTATTCTGCAATATGGTAATTCTTGTAATTATGTACTCCATAACCATATTCTTGTCATTATATGCTTCATAACAATATTCTTGTAATTATGTGCTCTATAACGATATTCTTGTAATTATATGCTCCACATACATTTATATTTAAACATACAATTAATGGCAATAGTAAGTTATCCAATTCAATGCCTGTTGAAAATTATAATAATCATGATGATAAATTTAAAAGAAATTAATATGATAAAATAATTCATTTTTAATTTTAAAACTTCTGTAAAATACAAATAAGTATAATTTTTTAACAATTTTAAGGCGGGTATTTTTAAAAAAATATTTGATTAGAAGTTAGCATGGCAATCATTAATACAAAAAATATCAAAATAATTTGTATATTAATTTGAAATAAAAAAGAGTTATATTAAACTATGATATGATCTTTTTATTTAGCTGATGAATTTCAACAATTAAAAGAAATCATTTTTTAATGATCAATGTGATTTTAAATGAGGCATAACTTTTTTCATTAACATAAGTTGCATTTGTAACTTAGAAGTTGTGCACCTTTAAGCTATTAAATATATTCATTTCGGTAAAGTTCAGGCCTAATCATTATAAATCCAGAATATCATAAACTATTTTTTACTTTCAAGATAGTGTAACATGACTTTCCACAGAACATAAATAAATTATTTTCGTCACTAATAAAATATTGTTGTAACTCAAATCTTGCTTTGTTTTACATTTTTATCATTTACTGTGAACTTGTATGGTTTCTTTGTGGTTTGAACCTCATAAATTCATCTTAAATCTTTCCTACTTGTGGTGGAACAAATTATAAATGATTTTGGACGTTTATTTGTTACAGTAAAAAAAAAATTCAAGTTGATATTATGTTTCGATTATATCATCTTGATTATCATCAAGATGATATGATTATTCAAGGTGACTTATGGGTTGAATTAACTATATCTTTAATTAAACTTCTCCACTAAGCTAAACCTATAGGAAATGTATAAATATGCATTACATGTTCTGAATGAATTAATAGTATGATTACAGATACATATCAATAACTTACTTGTTGTTCTTAAAGTTGTTTTTCTATTATAGCTATTATTATTTATTATAGCTTATTGTTTTATCTATTATAGCTTATTTAGTTTATTATAGCTTCAATAAAAACTGTTTTTTGATATTTAATATTGTGAATCCATATGATTAAGAGGCTATATTTATTATATTAGGAGGATTATATTTGGAGCAAAATATTTAATTTCTAATAAAAATTTCATTGCTAATGAGGGTAAAATCAATTAAAATTTTCATTACGCTTAATTGATAAAAAAATGTTTGATGATAATTGCAAAATTATGTCTTATTAAGGAGGAGAGCCTGCTTAGCTTCTTAGTTAAAAACACACACATTTACGTAAATATGCATAGGAAAGAAATTATTTATTTATTTAACTATTAAATATTAAATATCTAAATAATATATAAATATAAACATAACGCAAATAATATAAAGTAATATTTACATTGATATGTATAATGTAATAATATTTATATTATAATATATTATAAAATAAAATAGAGATAATATTAAAAATTATTAAATATTTGCAACTTACATGCATTTTGAAAAATTTTTTATCAAATGTAGGCGTCAAATAGCTCTTTCTTCTAAACCAGTGGAACTCGTAGGTTTAAAAATACTTCTCTCTTTCACAGTTGCAATGTTAATGAAAAGAAACCAACACACCGATAAATACATTATGCATGTGATAAGAATTCTGGAGATAAATAGGTTCGTTTTCCAGTAAATTCTAGTTTCACAATCATTTTTAACCCCTGTCAAGTATTGTTTCTTTTAATTAAGTATAGATGAGATTCGTTGACACTACCCCCTTTATAAACAGTGTGGTATGTAACTTTTAATTATAATTCAAATTAAACATTATCTGGTTACTATTTTAACCACCGTTGATTATATGATTTAATAGATTTATTTATTGTAAAAAAGAAATGCCAAACGAAAGTGTCATCTGTGAATTGTTTCTATTAATTATGTATATTTGAGTTTCGTTGACACTACCCCCTTTATAAACACCGTGGTTGGTATCTTCTAATTATAATTCAAATTAAACATTATCTGGTTAATATTTTAACCATCCTTGATTATATGACAATATATTCAACCCTTGATTATTGACTATATGATCCTTAATTATTGATTATATGACTCTTGATTATATTTAGCCACCGATCAAAGGTAAATCGAGGGTTATTTACGATCAAGGGTTAATAATAAGCGACTTAATATATTTATTATTTCATTTTATCTTATTGAAAATTTAAGTACAAAAGTTCAGAAAATCACAATGAATACTCTTAAGCATTTACCGTCTTAGGTAACGATAATTAAGTTGCAATATTGTGAGTCTTAGACTCACTAGAAATTACTTCACTTTCAACAAGAAATAACTTCTTTTCTAAGCGTATTAATAATATGCATCCAATCTTCTGTTATGTTAAGTCTACCATTCAGAATTTATAAAGAATTAGTAAAATTTTTTCTAATGTTTTATTGTTATCATGAAAAATTTATTTGCATATTTTCATTACTGCATTGACTAATCCCTCAAGAAATAATAATATAAATTCACGACCAATATAAGGTTGTAACTAATGTTTTGGAATCAATATGTTTTTATAAGTGTGTATATATGAAAACTCTAATAATAAGCAAATTTATTATATTTATTATTTCATTGCAAATTTAAGTACAGAAGTTCAGAAAATCACAATTAATATTTTTAAGCATTAACCGTCTTACGCAATGATAATTAAATTGCAATATTGCGAGTCTCAGAATACTTATCTTTACTTCAGAGTCAACAAGAAATAAGCGTCATTTATAAGCGTATTAGTGTTGTGCATTACTCCTTCTGTTATGCGGATTAATGAAGTTAAAAAGAGATATTTTAAAACAATCTGTTTGAAAAAGAATCTCTGTATTCTGTGCAGTCATTGTAACATTCGGCGTGCCTCAATATTGCGGAGGCGGTGGTTGAGGCGCCCATTGTTGAGGAGGTTGCTGTTGTGCGTATTGCTGCATAGGTACTTGCTGAGGCGGAGCAGACATATTCTGGTTTACAATCGGTTGCTGGAAAATGATCTGGGGTGCAGCTGCTGCTGTGTTCTGGTTCATGATGGTAACATTCTGAGTGTTATTTCGACAGCAACACCTGCATATTAAATAGCAGCAGCACACCAGCCCTATGATGGCAGCAATGGGTGTGGCAATCACGACCGCTAGACTAGTTTTACCAATGATACTACCTGTAAAACAAGTAATATAAAAAAAAATTAAGTCAATTCCTCCTTTTTTTTCACTATATTGCTGAAAAGTCCTTTATAAATAATTTTCATTCATTTTTTAAGTTTAGCGAGCGCCATCTATTGGAAGATATAAGCAACTTAAATCTAAAAAAAACAAAAAATTAATTAATTGAATTTAATGAATGAATTAATGTTTGCAAAAAATGTATTAAGATCAAGTGTCATCCATTACAAGTTCAAGAAAAGGTATTTGAACTGGAGTGGTGGAATAAAAAGTATTTTATGAAAAATATATATAGGGAGAGTGTGAGCTAATAGAAGGAATTGAAATAAAAGTAATTTTAACTAATTGGATTATTTTGTCTTTGATTTCACCTGCCAGGGACTTTGAAAAAATATCATAAAAAATTATTTCAGGAATCTCTATGAGAAATGAAAAATTATAAATCAAAATGTTTCAAAGAAAAATCTTCAAAAAGTCAAATTAAAAAAGTTTCACTGTAAAAAAACATTTCATATTTCGTTACTATTAAAATATTCGTAACTGTAAGCAATCAATCTGATATTGAAGTCAAATATAATGCATTATTAATAATACACATATTTCATTTTCCGTTGGCAAGGAACAAATAATTTCTTGTGTAGACAGATGTCGTTTTAAAATGTAGGATGCTTTGAAGTAAAGACATTCGCTATTAAAACCTTAAAATTGAATAAAAACACGCAATATAGATCATATACAGGGCGATTATAATTAAAATGCTATAATAGAAGAAACACTTGTCAGAATGAGTTTAAATATGAACTGAAGATACTTGAAGAAGGGGGAAACGGTATTTCTTCAAAAAAAAAGTTCCAAAAAAGTCCCACCGATTTTTTCCATCCAATTTGGTATGGCTTTGCCGTGGTGAATGGTTGGTGGCACTAACAGTGTCACAACAGTTGAATGATTTCGAAGTCATTTTTTTCTGTCAAAAAACAGAAACAATCAAGCACATTGAACACTACAGTTGGTTTAATGCGCCACTCATGCCAAATACGCTTTTGTTTAAACCATTAAATAAATTAAAGGAATCATTTAGGGATCTATCAACAAATGAGTCTAATCTTATTATAATATAAGGCATTACTGATAATACACATATTTCATTTTCGATTGATTATGAATATATAATTTCTTGTGTAAGCATATGTTGTTTTAAAATGTAGGATGCTTTGAAGTAAAGACATTCGCTGTTAAAACATTAAAGTTGAATAACAACACGCAATATAGATCATATACAAGGGGATTATAATTAAAGTCCCACTTTCAAAATACTGTAAAAAAAAAAACCACTTGTCAGATTGAGTTCAAATATGAACTGAAGATACTTGAAGAAGGAGGAAACTGTATGGCATCAAAATAAAAGTTCCAAAAATGTTCCACCGATTTTTTCCATTCAATTGCTATGACCTTGCCGTGGTGGATGGGGGGTGACACTAACAGTGTCACAACAGTTGAATGACTTGGAAGTCATTTTTTTCTGTCAAAAAAACCGAAACAATCAAGCACATTGAACACTACAGTTGGTTTAATGCGCCACTCATGCCAAATACGTTGCTTTTGAAACCATTAAATAAATTAAAGGAATCATTTAAGGATCTATCAACAAATTATAATCTTCCATATGCATAGTTAAAAAAATTCTTTGTATGAACAGAATGTTAATCTTTAAAGCTAAACGAACTGTCCATTCTCAATCAATATTAGCTGACAAATAAGCTGCTTTAAAAATGGCTAAAAATCATTCTTTGCTACCACTTCTTCCCTTTTCTTAAAAGCATAAAAAGAAACAAAAACAGGAACATGTATCATTATGTAAGCAATTGTTTTCAGATAAACGCTATATTTAAGATCGTAATTTTGCCCATTTCTGAAAAAGTAACGAATTAAGGAATCATTACCATAATTAACTGTGTATCTGATTATATCCAATGAACTACTAATTATAAATTTTCAATATATACATACTACTGTTCCCAAAAAGTAAGACCAATTATTTTTTCTTTTTAAAAACAAGTTATTTATTCTTCCAAATTTATTTCATCGCCTTCAAAGTAAACCCCTCCGGACACAATACCTCATGGCAACTTTTTTTTCCAATCCTCAATTCATGCTAAAGAGTCATCAGCAGGGATGGCCTTCAAAGCGCGCGCCGTGTAACGTTGAATCTCTTCAATCGACCAAAACTGTGTCCCCGGAGTGGTCTTTTGAGTTTCGGGACTAGCCAGAAGTCATACGGTGTGAATACGATGGCTGTGGAACGATTTGGGTTACATTTTTGGAGAAAATGTCACGAAAAATCAATGCAGTATGAGCTTGCGTATTCAGTGCTTTCGGTACCAATCGAGATTTGACGCGTTTGAGTCCAAAATTTAATTGGCCGATCCTTTTGAAATTCCAATAGCATCAGCAAGGTGTCTGATTGTAAATCGACTGTTTGTAAGCAACAAATCTTTAATCGTTTAATATTTTGGACGTGAGCTTCGTCGGGTGAGGTTGATGGTCGACCAGAGGGCTCTTCGTCTTCAACTTCAACTTCGTCAAACACTTCTTTCCGATATTGGAATGCTCTCCGAATGCCATTTACAACACTATATACGTTTCCGCAAACAAAATGTAATGAAAGTTCTTTGCTCAATTCGTTCAGGCATTTCAAAAGTCGCCGGAATCTGTTTTAGCGTCTCACAAAGCTAAGCGTAACGCAAACATTAATGAATATTTTGACGTCACATTTCACACAGATGTCAAGACCAGCCACCCCCCGCCCCCTAAAAAAAAAATATTGAAAGTCCGTAAGTCCTGGGAATTTTAAATTGAAAATTGGTCTTACTTTTGGGGCACAGTAATATATAAATCATTTAAGTATTTTGCATAAAATATCAATACTACTTTGCAACACAAGGGGTATTTCAATCTCTTTTGTAGAGTTCGAAACGGTGATTTCAGACGTCAATTCAGTGGTATTTCCATCTAAAAGAAAAAGTATATAGTTCTTTAAAAATAAAATAAAATAAAATATTAAAAAACAACATTCCACAAAAAAGAAAAAAAAGCGACAATTACAATATGTATTTGCATTTAAAAATTAAGTAAGAAATTTTCATAAATATGTAGTTATTTATAATTATAAACATTAATTATTTATAATTATATTTTTTATAGTTTGTTTATTATCACTAGCAATATATATATATGAAAATAAGTATATCTTTTTTAAAACACTCCTGAAATAGGACTTTTGGGATTGGATTTGGATTTATTAACACCCATAATTAATTATCATACTAAATTGAGACAAATTTATGTATATAAAAAGTTAGTAATTTGTGTATAATTAATGTACATACAAAATTTAGTAAATTATGTAAAATTAATGTAAATGAAAAATTTAGTAAATTATGTAAAATTAATATAAATGTAAAATTTATTAAATTCTGTATATGCAAAGTAAAATGTATATAAATATTTACATCTTTTCACAGCGAAATTACTTTCGAACGTGGAAACCTAGAGTTGTGAAAAGAATGTCTTCATACATACTGTAGCAGTTTTTTCTCACTAGAAGAGTTTTGGCATTTCATTCCCAGGAGAGAGGAATGCGTGCTATTTGACAAATATATAATAAACCCCATTACTCAAATTTGACATTAGACGAACTTTAATGTGGGTAGTTATATTAAATGCAATTAAAGTTTTGTACTAATGAGAACAACCTGTCATTGAAAACTGATAACAGATATATAATGTATACTTTTTAAATTAGAGAAAGTCTGTGCGACCTTCACAGTTTGATGTCACAATAAGATATACTACGAGTTGTTTTGGAGATAGACGTGATTGGATATAGACCGTTGTCTGAGAAATGTCTACTCCAACAAAAGTGAGGAAAGCTTACATCCTCTTGATGGTCTTCCTTAAATGGAGATCAACAGCAAAATGTGTATGATTTGGTTTGTCGCTCTAAGGTCATTTTATGCACATTTTGGGCTAATTAGTCCGGAATCTACAGTTTAACGTGGATTCCAAACCACTCACAAATATAGATGCCACCGACAGGATTCGAACCTGAAGCCTGTTTTACCAAAGTACAGAGTGTTTTTGGAGAAGAAAGGAGAGAGTCAACAAAGAGTGTTGGTTATAGGTGTAGTATAGGCCGAGACGACAAATACATTTTTTTTTGAACTTGTAGTGGATGAGACTTGGTGTTAATACAGTATTTCCAAATATTAATCCGTTAATTAAATTTAATTAATTAATTTTAGTTTTTTTTTTTAGATTTAAGTTCCATGTATCTACCAATAGATGGCGCCAGATAAACTTAAAAAAATGAATGAAAATTATTTATAAAGGACTTTCTGCAATAGAGTGAAAAAAAAGTAGGAATTGGCTTTAAATTTTTTTTTACATTACTTTTTTTCTTTGAAATGACAGAACAGGACGAAGGTTCCGCCTATTTCCAATATGAGACCCTTGTGGCTTCGTGTGGCATGCCATGGGATAATTAAGGTCGGCAGCAGACCAAGCAATTAGATTCCACATAGTCTTCAGAACTCTGAAAATCTCCGAACTTGGAGTGAACTGCACTTGTGTATCTTTATATCTTTAATTGTCATTTTTGTAATTTCTATATATATAATTTTGTAATAAAATTTAAAGTGTTACCATAAACCTGAAGGTGGCCCTCTTCTTGAATAGGCCGAGTGGCCGTTATAGGTGTAGTATAGGCCGAGACGTTACAGTACCTAGTGGCTATTCTTGGATAATAGCAATTGTATCTCGAAAACTAACACATAGTTAATGGGGCTCCACTACAAAAGTGTACAACGGTACCGTCATCGTCTCGACAAATAACGTCATTTTATTTACAATCCTACAATATCTACCATCGTCATTATACTCTGATCGTCGTTTAGGTCTATTTTAATGAGATGGATACGTTCTACAAAAATGAGTTCATAATTATGGTAATTATGATTATCCAATAAAAAAGACCATATGTCCTAATTTATTACTATTAAAAAAGTATTTATTTATATAAAAATTATTTATTAAAAATTAATATTGTTTATTATAAAAAAATATTTTAATTATTACGTGTTTTAGCATTATGGACAGATTTTCTGGTTTAATCAAGATCAATTACACCTTGGTCTAATATCAGAAAGAGACATATTGCATTGTGTCAAATAAATAAAGAAATTTTTTGGCTGAAATACAAACCTCACTATCTGAAAGTAGCATAAAAAAACCTTTCAGTACAAATTAAGTGCATGTATTTGATATTTCTTACATCTTTCTGCATTTCTTAACTTGAAATTACATATATACAAAAAACCCATCCATTCACTATGAAATCAACCACTTGATGTACTAAAACCATATTGGTGTTTTTTTCATACACTCATGCCCATAAATTAAGGATAATTCAGAATCACACAGAAATTGAACTCTAAAATAAAAATTTCACCTGTAGAATTATCACACACATCTTGAAGAAGAATATGCAAATTACAGGAAACCACCAGATGGAGCGGATAGTACGTCACAATGACGAGAGTGTAAGAGAGAGGTATATAAGGAATGGTGGAAAAGAAGTGAAATTGTTCACAAGCGCTTTAAAAGCCTTTCAGGGCAATAACCGCATAGTTATGGCACAAAGGAAGCATTTGTATGATTTTTTACGTGGTAGAATTATTGGACGACTGGAATGTTGACGTACCCATCTGGAAGTATCCGTGGAACTTGGAATCGCCCAGAGTGTCATCTCCAGGCCTTGGCAACGATTCCAAGATGATGTTAATGTGAGTAGATGTTGCAACACAGGTCACCCCCGAGTTACAACGCCGAATGAGGACCTGTATTTAGCAGTTACTGCCAAAAGAAATAGGCGGAGCACAGCATCAGATCTGTCTGATCAGCTCTCTTCAGCTACCGGTACGACAGTTTCAAGACAGACCGTGTACAGACGCTTAGGGCACATTGGTCTATATGCTCGTAGGCCTGCCAGATGTGTTCCACTTACCGCAACTCATACCATTTCAAAAATAAAAGCATTCAAAACACGTTTATTTAATGTTAGAATTACAATTTTAAATTGCATTGACTGTTTGAATCAATCCCTCTACAGCTGACCGATGAAAGCGAAATGGCTGAAGAAATTATGAAGATAATTAAGAAATGTTTAAGCTGGAAATAGATATTGAAAAGACAAGTTTACTAAACAGTACATAAATAATTACAGATACTTAAATTAAAAATATTTCTCATAAATTGGTTTTTTTACTTAGGGTTTGAATTTCTAACTAAATAAAAAAGAATTACTTAAGCAGAGTTTTATAAATACACTACACTTTAATTAACAAACGATGCTAACAATTTTAATAAACATAATTTATTACTATTGTAGAGAATAATTGCTTAATACAGTGCACTAAGGTATTCTATTTAACACTAACGTTAAATAGAGCCCAACCAATAAAAAATTTAGGATGAGAAATCATTAGAAAATTACTACAAAAATATTTCGGAAATTTGTAGAATTTTCACTGCATTTTTCACCAAAATTGTCAAGTTTTCATCGTTTTGGTGAATGTAAATATGAAAGATACTTTGAACGGGATATAATTGCAAAATTATTACTTAACAAAATCAATTCTTATGATGAAGGAAATTCATATAAACAATTCAATTTTTTACTACTTTAATTTTACTTTAATTTTTTTACTATTTTAATTTTTTTCTACAGTTTATTTGAAATAAAATGCGACAATCTGGCTTTATAGTAAGTTGAGTTTTCGTAATATGTTAGTTCTACCCGAAAAAATTAAATGTTGGCAAAACGAAATATTCCGTATCAATGTCAGAAAATGACATCATACTACTCTGCCCAAAAAAGTAAGATCAATTTTCATTTACATTTCCCGGGCATATGGTATTTCAATTTTGATATCTGTGTGAAATTTGACGTCAAAATATTCATTAGTGTTTGAGTTACGCTTGATTTGGTGATATGCTAAAACTGAATCCGGCGATTTTTGAAATGTCTAAATTAATTGAGCAAGAACTTGCGATAAATTGTGTTTGCGGAAACGTATAGAATGTTGCAGAAGACATTCGATGAGCGTCCCTATATCGGAAAGTAATGTTTAGAAGTGGTAAAAACAGTTCATAGAAGCAGAGAACGCGTTGAAGACGAAGAGCCCTCTAGTCGACCATAAACCTCAACCGACGAAGCTCAGGTCGAAAAAATTAGACTTGGTGCTTGCAAACCGTCAATTTACAATTAGGGATGTTGGAATTTCGAAATTCCATTTAAAAAGATGTTTTGGGCCTCAAACGCGTCAAATCTTGTTTCGTACCGAAAACACTGAATGCGCCAACTCCCATTGCATTGATTCTTCATGACATTTTCGCCAAAAATGAAACCTATATCGTTTCACAACCACCGTATTCACACCGTATGACTTCTGCCTATTCACTAAACTCGAAAGACCTCTCCGGGGACACCGTTTTGAGTTGATTGAAGCGACATTAAAAAAATCGCCGGAATCAGTTTTAGCATCTCTCAAAAAAAAGCGTAACTCAAACACTAATGATTATTTTGAAGTCCAATTTCACACAGATGTCAAGGACAGTGCCAAGAACCTAAAAATGAAACAAAATTGAAATACCATATGCGCGAAAAATTTAAATTGAAAATTGATCTTACTTTTTGGACACAGTAGTGTATCCGTATAGGATATATGGGACCATTTTCTGATGGCATCGTATATCATGGACAAGAAGTGGTAGAAATAAGCTAAATCCCAATCATCCTTGAAAATGCATATTCAAATTGCGATGCTGCAATATATGTTCAAGGAAATATCAACTGATTATCGTGGTCTAAATACATCAAATCAAAATGCCCAACATATGAAAACAGATCAAATATTCAACATTTCTACAAGTACATGTATTTATACCAAGAATATTGAAGATTCTATAGGACTCCTTATAAAAGTAGATTTTCACCATATATATTCTTGTTTGTAATACACTGAAGTGACAAAAGTCATGGGATAGCAATATGCAAATTTTCAGATGGCAGTAGCATCGCGTAGAACAGGTATAAAGGCGCAGTGCTTTGGCAGAGCTTTCATTTCTGTTCAAGTTATTCATGTGAAGAGGTTTTGACGTGATGATGACCGCACGACGGGAATTAACAGACTTTGAATGCGGAATGTTAGTTGGAGCTAGACGCATGGGTCATGCCATTTCGGAAATCGTTAGGGAATTCAACATTCCCAGATCCACTGTGTCAAGAGTGTGCCGAGAGTATGAAATTTCAGGCATAACATCCCACCATGGA
>BPLQ01001798.1:0-18502 GCA_021605075.1 Caerostris darwini | reverse complement strand
CCTCAAGGAAGCGTGCTAAGTCCTATTCTCTACAATATCTTTACCTACGACTTTCCTCAGTGCACTAACATTTCCACTTGCCTATTTGATGACGATTCTGCTGCTCTTGCCCAAGGTGCTTCTATTCTTTATGTCATGAATACTCTTCAAAATTTTCTGAATATCCTAGAGGATTGGCTAACTAAATGGCGCATCGCAATTAATGTCTCTAAATCTCAAGCTATCATTTTCCGAAAAGGACACGCCAGACAACCATATATTAATCTCTCCCTTTTTGATCAAGAAGTTGAATGGGCAACTAATATTAAATATCTCGGCTTAATTATGGACAATAAACTTACGTTTCGAGCTCATATTCAAAAAATCAAAGAAAAATGTTGGAAAAAATTTTATCTCACTCTACCACTCATTAATAAATTTTCTAAATTAACTTTGTCAAACAAACTTCTTCTCTACAAACAAGTTCTTAGGCCTATCCTTACCTATGCTGCCCCAATCTGGGGTCTAGCTGCACAATCTAACAAGAAATCTGTACAAATTATACAAAACAAACTTCTTCGTATTATCACTGGTGCACCCTGGTTTGTCCGCAACTCTACAATTCATCAAGATTTAAAAATTGATTCTATTGACAACTATATTACTAAACTTTCTAGAAATTTCTTCAATACCATTGCGACTCACGAAAACCCTCTCATTAAGGCACAAACTATATTTACGCAATTGAATGGAAAATACAAGTATCCTTTCTAAATGGAATCGAAGCCTCAAACCACCATAATTTCCTGCTCACTTATCGCTTTTTAGATATTTTACTTCAACGCATATTTACTGATCATAAATTTCTTGTTACGTTTCCATCACCGATGATTTACATTTTCCTTACTTTCTTCTTTTTTTTTCTCTCAAATCATACGATTACTATTATCTATTTATCATGACTTTTCTTTCCTACTGCCTTCACATACCATTGAGTAGATGAACGCTTCGCGTTCAGGCACTCGACATCTGTATTCAACAATGATGAGGAATAAAGTGCGGCGAGTGCTTTCCCAGGCAGGAACGGTGCACACCATTCCTTTCTGCAAAATTCCCTATTTTTCCCTAAGGGTAGGGTGCACAATTCCTCCTCCCAGACGTCCGTGTTAAATTTGGTTGTTTACACGCGTGCAGGATGGGTAAGTTGAAATCCATTTTAATCTAATAAAAAAACATAGCTATCTTTCAGAACTTTTTATATAATTATTGCTAATTAGATCGACTAATTCATTTATGTTTTATTTTTAATATTTTGTTGAAAGTTAATGTGTTTTGTGATCCCGTATAATAATGTCGCACACTAATTTTTTTAGTAGAAATGTAAAGTTACTAAATATTATGTCATTTTTAATCATTAATGCTTTAACATCTCTTAGTTTATTTTAAACATTTTCGAAATAAGTTTAAAATCAATTTCTACTGAATCGCTTGTACTCGGTGTTCTGATACTCAAAATGCTAATTTTGAATGTTTAAAAACTATTTACTTATTAGGTATTTCTCGTGATCATTGGCATAAACGTAGGAAGACTGGAGGAAAGAGAAAACCTCTGAGGAAGAAGAGGAAGTTCGAACTCGGAAGACCAGCAGCTTTCACTAAAGTAAGTACTTTTTAGTTTTAATGAATAAGTTATGTATTATGTTTAGGCTTAGTAGAACTGATATTTTCAAGTCGGCTACTTTTTCACCTGAAAATTATTTTATTTTCCGTTGTGTAACTGCATAAGTAGTTTACAATATATATATATATATTCCTTTTCCTAGTGTAAGATTATGTATTTGATGCAGAAAGTTTATAATTTAATGATATAACTTTTAACATTTGATGTTCATTAAATTTGCAGGTTGGACCGCAGAGAATTCACACTGTTAGAACTAGAGGTGGAAACAAAAAGTATAGGGCTCTAAGGCTTGACCATGGAAATTTTGCCTGGGCTTCTGAACGTGAGTAATCAAAATGTTTTGCTAAGTACTGTTTTTTGTAATAAATTCTTACTGCTCATGATGATCAAAGTCTTTTTAAGGCTTGTGTTGCTTAGTCATAGTTACTCTGACAGCAGTTTTAATTGAAAATCTTTGAATGTTATTAGTTAAAATTAACAGTGTTATTTAGTAACATGAGTAATCAAAGTGTTTTATTAAGCATTGTTTTTTGTAATAAATTCTTGCTGCTCATGATGATAAAAATTGCAGAAAGTCTTTTTAAGGCTTGTGTTGTGTAGTCATAGTTACTCTGATAGCAGTTAAATAAAGATTTGTATAGTAAAAAAAATTTATTTAAGTTGGAAACTTGTTCAAAGGTAATAAAACACCATTAGTTAAAACTAATATGACTATTCTTGGTTTGTTTAAAAGAGTTAATAGTTCATAAAATTTGCTTAGTGCTTTATAATAAGTACAATCAATTTTAATATTGTAATATTACTGATTAATCCATGTATATGTACTTTTGATATGATGAGTATTTATTGACATATAGCAATTTTTTTGCTAAGTGAAGCTTAGTCATAGTTACTCTGAAACTTTAAAATCAAGTTGTTGAATTTGTGTAATCATTGCCTATTATAAAACAATTGTCCATACTGTTAATATTTTTTGTATGGATTTTTACCAAATGATCTGTAATGTTTTCATGTAAACATATACTTACATTGCATATAAATTATGTGTAATCTTTTTTTTAATATTTTGTTTATTACAGACTGCACCAGAAGAACCCGTATTGTAGACACTGTATACAATGCCAGTAACAATGAATTGGTTCGTACTAAAACTTTAGTGAAAAATGGCATTGTGTTGATTGACGCAACACCTTTCCGTCAATGGTATGAGGCCCATTATGCATTGCCTCTTGGTCGCAAAAAAGGCGCAAAGCTTGTAAGTTTTGTTAATTATTTTAAAATATGATTCGTTTTTTGTCTAAATTTTATATTTTGGGGGTTTTGCACTTTAGGGTTCCGATTTTCATCATCTTTCACACCAAATAGTGATATGTTTGTTTTCGTCTGTTTGTGTTTTATAATGTCTGTTCTTGATGAGGTCATGTTGAAACTATTGCTTTTGAGTTGTCTAACGATTGTTCTGTGACATTATTCGATATATATGAAGTTTCTAATTGTTTAATTTACTAACATTTGATTGTAAACAAAAATTAATTGCTGAATTTATTTTTGTTAATGTGTTTTTAATTTGTTATTTTTATATTTTGAATGGATAAAGGGTTTTTGGAATTTGTTTAATTTTATGACTTTGGTATGAATACAGTGTTTAAATATTGTATAGAAAATTATTTTAAGGGTTTCTTTAATTGCTCCAACTAAAAGAAATAAATTTTGTATGGATGGGCATTGCTATACCAGTTGTATGTTTTACAGATTTAGTTAAGAAAAATTGCTACGTCCAATTTCGAATTGACAAATGTTATTAATTTACAATTTGTTAAAGCTTTAATAATTACATGGTTAATAAGAACAACTTTTATTTAATATATGATTGGGAGGAAAAGAGACGTGAATAAGTAACTTTTGTAATCCTTAAAATTTTATTGCTCTTTCCATTAAAAAGTTTTTTTTTTTGTTTGTTTTTTTTCTTCCAAAAATGGAGATAGGTAGTTCTATGTGGTACTTACGTATTAACGGTACCTTGGCGACAGTTGCGCTAATAAAGAGCACATGCGCCAACCGGTTTTTAATCGCGACGTTAGATTGGCGACACTTAAAAACCGCCAAGGTACCGTTAATACGCAAGTACCTTCTATGTTTAAACCCATTACTAGGAGACTGATAAACTTAGTAGAAAGAAAGGTGTGTGTAAATTAATAATAGAGGTAGACATAGGAAAACATTTCCTGAGGAATTATTTGATCTGATTTTGTCTACCTTCTATCAACTACAGTGGTTTTATTTTCTTGTTCCTTTCACACATTCATTAGGCTTATGCCTTTTTACTCATGTGAAATAATTTTGGATGTGTTGTCTCTCTATTTTTTTTTTTTTTTCAGACTGAAGCTGAAGATGCAATCTTAAACAAGAAAAGAAGTAAAAAAACCGAAGAAAAATACAAAGAGAGACAAAAGCTGGCAAAAGTAGATCCTACTATGGAAGATCAATTTATGTCTGGTCGTGTTTTGGGTAAGATAAGAGAATGAATATTATCTTTTGTGCATAGTTTTTAGGTAAATATCTGAGATTTCAATCTATGTTAAACCTTAATCAATACCGGATTAAACATTACTGTGTATCTGCTGCAGTAGCAGTAGTCAATGATTCTAATTGGTCAGTCTTTAATTTTGCCACTGTTGCATGAATATCTAAATTATTATTCAAACTTATGTTGCTGGTCTTCATAAAAGTATTCAAATTTTTAAAGGGATTTAGCATAATTTTTGTTTGTGATTCTTGGCCTGAAGTAAAAACACTTAATTTTATTTTAAGAATATGTACAAGAACAAAATTTTAGTATTTAAATGTTACATTTGAACATTTCAACAAATTCTCATTCTTGTGTTTCTTACAGGATTAAGGCATATATTTATGCTGTTAATTATTATTTATATTTAATATAGCTGATAATAGAAGTGACTAATTCAAATAACATTGAAATTGATTTTTCTGTTTTCAATACGCAATTTCTTTATAAAACAATATTTTTGATAATCTTGCACTCTAAAGTTGCACATCAATTTCTGGTCAGATTTTTTTTTTTTAAACCTACTGCTGTTATAACATCGAGCTAAGCTACCTACTCGAAATGCTATTGTATATTAACTTGTTCTTATAACATCGCCATCCTTTAGACAACATGGTGAACATTATTTTAGTCGATATGCATATGGTGTAAATGATAGTTTTATCGAGCATCTATTTAAAGACTAATTAATTTTTTAAGAAAAAAATTTGAGACGATTATTACTAGTTTTGTTTATTTGGAAACATTGAATGAGTAATTTAAATCGAAAGCTTTATGTATAAAAGACTTGATAACATTTAAATTTTGTTTTACTTACATGAAAGTATATGTAGTATATATTGATAGAAATTTGATGTTTTAAATTATAATGTATATCTAATTATGTAATGTATATGAAGGTCTAAGTTTTGTGTTGGTGGTTTTTGATTACTTTTTGTTGTTAAGCATATGATGTCACATTTTACACCATCTTTCGGCTGATATGTTATGCTGAAAAACTTTTGTCTGATGCTTATGAACTTCTCTATTACCTAAATATGTTCTGTCATAGATCATTAACATATAATACTTTAGAAGTAGTGCATGTTTTATGGCATACAATGATGTAAATTTTTCACCATCTTTCGGCTGAATATACTTTGCTGAAAATATTTTTTTCTGATGTATGCTCGAATCTTATAAATTGAAGTATTTTAAATATAAAGAATGGAACGATGTTAACCATTTCACCATCTTTCGGCTGATATTCTGTGGTGATAAACTTTTTATCTGATGTACAATAAATCCTGCTCATATTTTTTTCTATATTTGCAGATGTATTTGTATAATGTAGTGCAAATCTAATGTTTTCTTAATTTGTTTTCCAGCTTGCATTTCATCAAGACCTGGCCAGTGTGGTAGGTGCGACGGATATATTTTAGAAGGGAAAGAGTTGGAATTCTACCAACGTAAAATAAAAGCAAAGAAAGGAAAATAAACTAATATGTTGTAAAAGAAAATAAAAAAAAAAAAATTTCTTCTGATCTTGCTTACCATTCATTCAGTACTTTTTATGTATGTCATGTTTTGCCCTTAACAAATATGAATTTCTCGATTAACTGATTAAATCGTACATAAGGTGAGCACTGGAAAATTAAATTTGATGGGGGCGGAAACTGGTTTACTTTTCTGTCAAAGTAGCTTATTTTAATCAATAATTTAATTTTAGGAAGTATTTATTACATAATTCTCAACTTTAGCAAGCAGTTTTTTATTAGCAAGATCTTCTTGCATCCCATTCATTTTTAAAAAAAACTAAAACTTTTTATTTATAAATTCATTCATAATAGTGAAATATATTTATAATGTAATTAAGGGAGATATTAATTATTTGTAGGTTACAATATAATAGGGATATATACCTTTCAAATTTTTAATGTTATATTAGTAGCTATGTAATTTTTCATACTGCTATAGAAAATGCTCATGCTTTACTTTTTGCCAAATTGATGCTGTAATTTAGCAATAATCTTATTTAATTATTCATAGGCATAAATATCTAAAATATATATGCTCGTTTTGAAAGTATTAAAATTATATTAGATAATTCAAATATTGTGCTTTATGATAACTGATATGGTACTAAATATTTTTGAAAATTAATTCATAAAAAGTTGCTATCTTCAAATAGAAAGTTAAATAATTTTTTAAGACTGCTTACATTGAAATCATTTTTGCATATTACTAAATTTTCTTTTAGAATTCTGCGATATTCCTCAATGTCATTTAAAAATTGCCGATATTTCTTTAATAAAAAAAAAAATATTATTGTCCCACATAAAAATTCCAACATAAGTTGTCTGGCTTCAGAAAATAAAACTTATTATTCTTTATATCAAGGATATAAATTGATATGCATCAATAATAAATTTCCAGAAAACTTTTCTATGGAGTTCTGAAATAAAAACAATTTTAATGGAATGTCCAAAATATGAAATTGGTGTCTGATAAGAGTTGATGTTAGTTTCCATTTGCAATTTTTTTTATGATAATCATTATTAATACTGTCATCTGGGAGCAATAAAGAATTTTATTTGATTTAAAAAATTCTTAAATTTTTTTATACAATTTTTGACTAGTCAATTTTGTAGTATTTCTTGTGTGTCTCTCGCTAAATTTAAATTCATTAAACATTTAAGCTATTCTTAATCTATTAAACATCCAAAGGTAATAGATATTTTACATGCAGACGGCAGTGCTATCTTTCAATGGTGGGTTTGATTGATAAATAGAAAAGTTGAGTTACCAGCATAAATCATTTCAATTGATTCAACACTTGTGTTCATTGTCATCTTGGAACAAATGCTGATATTCCTGAAAATGCAAGGCGAAAGGGATCTTTGCATATTTCTTAAGTTTAATTGCTTGGTGCTAGTACAATTAGCACCAAGGTGATCCACATTCACCTTTTTACATATCAAAATATCATTTTTGAAAATCTGTTTAACCTTTTTACAAATCAAATTAACACTTCTCAAAATTAATGTTTTATTTGTTAATACTTGTAATATGAATGCATATATATGTCAATGCAGCCAAGGTACCTCGACAACACTCTGGAACTCAAATGTATGTTTGAGTCTAGCAGTGAGATGAGAATGAATGTGTTGTGTGTGTACTTAATGTTTTATATATGTATACATGGTTCTGCTTGTATATTTGCTTGTGTGTGCATGTAAGTATGTATGCATATTATATACACAAGTATGTTAATATATGTTTGTGTGTATATATATATGTTCATCTGCTTGTGTATGTACATGCCTGTATCTGTTTATAAATGTGTATGTACATACACAAAATATATGCTCATGCATATACAATACAAAAGTGCAAACAAAATTTTATGCAGGTATGTGTACACACATGCAGATACAAATGGATGAACATAAGTGCTCATACACAAGCGCATATTTATGCATGTGATATTTGGCAACAACTGAAAACGAAGATTTTTCCACTAGAGGAGAAGAAGAAAAAAAAACGTTGAGAGAGATGAATCGGAACATGTACAATGCGATTTTGTTAAAGCAGGTGGATTTGATATTTCATTTTATTGGTGTAACCTATATTTTTTACTTTGAATAAACCTACTTATTAACTAACACATATACATTCAAATATAAACACATATGCATCCACATAAATTCACATACTGGGATCAATTGCATATACATGTCAATGCAAGACTTATCCTCAAAAATTCACGACTTAATATAAGCTGATGACGACTCTTTTCAAATTTATAGTTTAAAAGGTCTGCAGCTAAGTCTTCAAATCATCAATCTGTAGTTCTAAAGTTCACATTTTTTTCTTCAAAAATAAGCAATTGCAGAATTGCACGTGATTGGAGGAGTATTTTAAAACAGATCAGAGCTATTGTTCCTCGGTCACTAGTAGGGATTGCAATACCGGTATTCACAAGTTTAGGTACCGTTTTTTCGGTATTTACTAGAAATTTAGAATTCTTATTTTTATTCTATTCTCCACATTCTGAAGAATTCGGTACAGTTATCGAAGATTATGATAACACTATGTCGATAGTGAATAGGAATTGTCTCTTGAACAAAAATTATAATTGACGATAAATGAGAAAATTTCAACAAACCAAAATAGAATACAGAAATCAGCTATATCCAAAACAATCCGACTAGAAATAGATTTATTTGAAAAGGGATTTAGAGGTAAATACTTGGAAAAAGTATATTGCACATTGCTAACAGTACCACCCACTAGCGTAGATGCTGAAAGAGCGCTTTCGACATCTGGTAATTTTTGCACAAAATTAAGTTCCAGGCTTAATGCTACTACAATTGATGCATTATGTTTTTTAAGATCGCTTTTCAAAAATTTGTAATAGTACCACAGACTGGATAGTGATATTTACACTTTTTGTGATTTAAATAAATAAGATGTTGCGTTAGTTTTTTGTGATTTTTTACATATATACTGTCATAATTTATAAGTTACAGTTTTGTTTGTGATATTTACATTCTCTAATAAAACAAAAAGAAAGACCCCTATTTTTCTTTTTCCAAAATTTCTACTACCTGTATTAAGATCTAAAAAATGCTGGTATTGAACTTTTGGTGCGATATTGCAATTCCTAGTCACTAGAAATAGGCAATTACACTTCTACAACTGTTTATGTGGAAAAGTACGATTCATTTTAAAAGTGTAAACAGACGAATTGATTGTTTCGTAGGGGGATGCTAGTCCCATATTCTCGGTGTAAAGCAATATTGAAAAATGAAAAAAAAAAAAAAAATTCCTTGAGGGCATCATAAAAAACGAATCAAAGCTAAAAAATTCGAACTTCATTACACAGAAAGAAACAAAAAAACCTCGTGAAAGTACTTTTATATCCTATTATGCCGCTATGTGTGAATTTGGTCGCTTGTCCAACTTTCTACATAATCAATGGTCCAGCTATAATAAACGTAGAAAAAGAGCGACTGATAAAATCCTTTCCTATCAAAAAGCAAGCACTTTTTTTTCTCTTTCTAATGCATCTGGCAGACAGCTTGGTTATGAATGCCTTAAGGCAAGCGCTGCACAGACGTTACTCATTTTGCAATACCCAGGGGCGCGTGTAACTTGAAGATAAGCCAAGGACACTGAGTAACAATGCCCCCGCAACGCTCTACGATCCTATTAGACCGGGACCTACGTATTTAAAGTGGATTCCGAACCACTACAAACATCCATGGCACCGTCGGGACTCGAACGCGAAACCTGTGGTACCGAGCGCTCTAGCCATTCAGGCCCAAAAGCAAGAACGTTGGAAATTACTGACTGAACGATATGGATCATTTGCGATCAATAGAAGAACAGTAAATAAAGGATTTGATCGACTGAATGATGTTATCGGTCCTCTTAGATCATTTCGCTCTTGAAGATTATTTTGGTTTTTCGGCTGAGACAGGAATAAAGAAACATCTTTTTGTATTCTCATTGTGACATTTTGGTTTCATCTTTAGAGCTGCATTTTTCGACTTTTTTTTTCTCATCGCTTAGTTAAATAATCATCCAATTTTAGCTTTGCTTTTCAATTAAGGTGATTAAAAGAAGACCTTAAAAGTAAATTTTTTATTATTTATTTGTTGATACAAATGGGGCACCTTCAAATCAGAGTAATAATAAAGTCTGAACAAAATTATTTTTATTTTTACTATAATTTAACGTTAAAATCCAAACATAAGCAGCAACATGAACAAATAATTTTGAAAATATATGAAATAGGTATTTTTAGTGTAATTTAGTTTTTAAGATTTATTTCATTATAGTTTTTACCACCCAGGCTCAGAAATAAATATCCAAACCTGAGGGAATCCGTTAATATGTTTCTGAGAACAAGAACAAATGAACGGATATAAAAGAATGAATCACTTAAAAGACAATTAAATGAACAGGTCATTAAAAGTAAACTGCATTTGTGTACTTTTTAGATTTACCCACCGCTATGAATAGCATTTATAACCTCCCATTTTAATCATGACGTCACTAAATTGACGTGGTTATTTTGTACTGCAAGTTGTTTCAATAGCTCATTTATATTTCAATAGCGCCAGTTTTATTCATTTTAGATTGTATTATAGGGCCTGAATGGCCGAGTGGCTGGCTCTCGGTACCACAGGTTTCGGGTTCGAGTCCCGGTGGTGCCAGGGATGTTTGGAGAGGTTCGGAATCCACTTTAAACCGTAGGTCCCGGTCCTAATAGGATCGTAGAGCGTTGAGGGGGCATTGTTACTCCGCGTCCGTATCTTCAAGTTACACGCGCCCCCTGGGTAATGCAAAGTGAGTAACGTCTGTGTAGCGCTTGCCTTAAGGCATCCAAGACCAAGCTGTCTAAAGTGTTTGCCAGTGGCATTAGAACAAAAAAAAAGATTGTATTGCGCAGGGCCTGAATCGCCGAGTGGCTAGCGCTCGGTACCACAGGTTTCGGGTTCGAGTCCCGGCGGTGACCTGGATGTTTGTAGTGGTTCGGAATCCACTTTAAACCGTAGGTCCCGGTCCTAATAGGATCGTAGAGCGTTGCAGGGGCAGTGTTACTCTGCATCCGTGGCTTATCTTCAAGTTGCACGCGCCCCCTGGGTAATGCAAAGTGAGTAACGTCTGTGCAGCGCTTGCCTTAAGGCATCCAAGACAGCTGCATTATGAAAAAAAAAAGATTGTATTATGTGGCAATAAGTGAGAAAAGGAAAAGAATTAGATCAGTTGAACTTGTCTTGATTCTACTCGAAGTAGGGAAAGATACTGTGGCATTTGATGATCCGGACATATCACAAGTGTGCAAGAGCTCATACCATTAAAATGGGACTATATTATTTAATTAGCCTTTTTACATTGACTACAGACAGGGCCGGATTTAGATGAAAAGAGGTCCTAGGCGCTTATGAGGCCCCTTCACCTCCCATTTGTAAATTACATCAGAGATAATAATAAAATGCATCATTACTTGATATATATCAATATGTTAAATGAAACACCTTGTGATGTGTACTAATCTTTATAAAAAATGGGACACGGGTAATAAATAAAATTAAAAAATTCGAGAACACTTATTCGGACATTTATTCTCAGCACCATAATAAAAATCTTTGACTACGAAAATAAAATATGCAATTAAAACTATCATGTTTTCTATCAAATTAAAGCTCAGTAGCATAAGGCACGTCAATATTTGCCGTAGCAATCAGTGAACGTATGAACTATACTTTGGTGAGATCTCGTATATATCTCCTTATTTTCGATTCGGTGTTTACTGTTTTTAGAATAGTATAATTGTAATTTTGTTAACAATTTGAATGTAGACACCTTTAGATCTTGAAGCCTAGTTAACCTATAAGAAAATCCGGCCCTGATTACAGAACATTAACGCAGCGTAACTCGTCGCCATCGCGCCTTCCAGAAAATAAAAAGGCCCTGTTCTATAACCAACCTTAATGGCAACACCTACCCCCTTTATAATTTAAAAAGAACAAAATTAACAAAAATAAAATTGAAATAATTAAATAAATAAAATTACGAAGAAAAAAAAATCAACATAAATGAAATTATTTGCTCCATTTTTTTTCATCCAAATTCCACAGCGTTCATTTAGTTTTTAATAATTATTAATTTTAGCAATTTTTCTTATTACTTTTTTTTTTCACACTTCTCATTTATTTATTTTCTCTCTTGCCCGCTCATTATATCTTTTTATACATAATAAAATATGCAATAAAAATTATCATGTTTTCTATGGATATGTAGGTTCATCAAGAGGGGCCTACATTCAAATTGTTAACAAAATTATAATAACACTATTCTAAAAATAGTAAACACTAAAACACCGAATCGAAAATAAGGAGAAATTCTACACATATGACTCATAAACAAGCATAAAAATGTATTGCTTAAGATCAACGCGTTCGGCTCATTGGGTCTGTTCGTTTGTATATACGAGATCTCACCAAAGTATAGTTCATACGTTCACAGATTGCTATGGCAAATATTGACGTGCCTTATGCTACTAAGCTTTAATTTGATAGAAAACATGATAAAACACATTCACTCCTCTTTACCAACGATTATAAGTAATTATTTATATTTTTTGAAGGGGTTTTGTGTCTAAATTCATGATTAAACATCGTCGTCTTCTCTGTGATTCTTCATCCCCTATTCTATCTACGCATTATGCAAGGGCTGGCAAAAGTGGAGCATTACGTACAGCAAAAATTACGAAAAAAAAGCCAAATACAGCTAGAAAGTTATAATGACTAAAGAGTCTGCAAGTCTCCAGTTGTACAAGGAAGATATCAAAATTGCCTACAGTACATTGGAATTTATTTTTTTAAATTATTGTAAAATATAAAGCATAAATATTATTTCATTTATTTAAATGCTGCATCTTTAGTAAACACTTCAGTAATGCCTTTGACAGATCATGCTAGGTTCGAAAATTTCGCTGATAGATATTTTAACCCACAAATCCTCGACTTCAATGTAATGTAATGTACCCAGAATAGCTTAAGCAACTTCATTTTGTGCAAATTTTTTAACTAAATTAAGATGTGGAGGTATTGTGGCTCTTAAAGCCACCTAGGAACCGGTAACTACCTAACCACCTAGGAACCACCGTAAACGGTACGCCCCTTCCCCCCCCCCCCCCCAGAATAGCACCTAATATGCTTACAAATCTGCCTTACCTGTGGAAATAAAACTGATAAGAGGCGGTTGCTGGGTGAACAAAATAATGAAGGTACGACATGATTTGTTTTCCATTATCTATTAAACCCTATTAAAATGTGAAAAATAAAGATCGAAAATTAATATGCTTCTTTATTTTCTTCAAATGTCAGCAATGCAAATTTGACATTTAATGCTTGCATAATATGTGTTGTTGACTGAAACACTAGTTTTTTTAATTTTTTATTTCTATTCAGAATAACATTAGAAAATACAGTAAAAGTGTTAAAAAATGAACCCTATTTCTTCCTTTATGGAAAGGCGCACAGCATAATTTAAGTTGAATTCTTTTGTCACGGATTAAAATAAAAAAAAATCGTTAATCAATACCTGATACTAAAAAGGAAATTTGTGATGAACACAGTTAATTAAATGAAAATGATTTCCAAAGAATTTTCGACTCTTTTATTTGACAATCGAGCGTCAACTGTCGGGCTTACTTTAGGAAGATCAATATATTTGCCTATAATTATTTCAAAGAGGAAGGTGAAAGAAGCACTAAACATTAAAAATTTGTCACATCCACACTACAATAGCTTTTAAAAAAGATCAGATGAAACTTTTTAATAACAATATTTCTGATAGATGGTTGTCATAGAACCATTGACTTTATAAATCGGTTGTTTTTTGAAGTTCTCCACCAAACATGAAGACAGTCTTTAAATGTTGCAATATCAAAACACGCATCTTTATGAAAAATATATTACTATCAAATTTAATTATCTACTAATAGATTTTTGTCTCTAATATTTGCATGTTTAATCAAAATATATGCTATTTTTTTTTATCAAGAATGATTCAAATTATGAAAAAGGATCAACCCTATAAATTAATATCATTTTTATTTTACTGTGGTGCAATATTCCCTTTCATATCTTTTTCTAAACCCAGCACTGTTGAAATTGTAATCAGAATAATTTTTCATATTTCAATTGTGTTGTTTTTTCTTGTGATGACAATTTCTGCATTGGTATTTTACAACGGTTCTCTGGTGTTAATGTCCATGCCATTCATGTACATCGTGCTAATAATACAACGTTGTGTTCTGATCCAAAAAATTACTACGTTGAGGAAAATTTCTATAACTCTCAATAAATTTGAAATAAGTAAAGGAGTTAATTGGTTATGGATTAAAATTCTTATTATAAGCACTATACTTTTTTCAGCTTTCCTAATTACTTACAAACTATTGATCAAACAAGAGTATCAAAACATGTCATTTTTTCTTTTTGGATATGAAAACAACTACGAACTTTATAACAAAATAGCTTACGCATTATTAGAAATATATAATTTTATATTCTACTCATTGCCAACGATCACATTTGGATATTTTTACACTGTTGTTTGCATCCATATCAGCCACATTATCAAGCAGATCGCAACAACACACAGAAAAAGAAAGAAGACCAGCTTAGAAAACTTTCTGGAAGATTATTCCATCATAAAATTAGTTGTGGACCAGATTGATAAAGACGTTGGATTTCTTGTGTTCCTTTCTGTCATTTCTACTTCATTTTTAATATGTTTTTCAATATGTCTTATTCTCGATCCAAAAGTCCTCGAAGGATCATTTCTTAGATTTCAAATGTATTGCAGTTTTCTCGTCAATTTTCTTTTATTCATCATAATCACGGTTTCGGCCGCGATGGTGGAAGAAGCATCGTTGGAAGTCGGTTCTCAAGCTCACACGCTGTCAGAAATCAGAGGAAAATCAATTTTTGTCCGACAAAGAATCGCGATGTTCTTTGAAAAAGGAATCACATTAACAGTGTGGAGAATAGCTCCTATCAGAAGAAGTTTTATTTTTGGTATAATTGGAATCATATTCACTTACACGTTTATGTTTTATGGTTTGAGTCGATGAAAGACCAGACGGAAAAAATATTTAAAAAAAAGAAAAAAAGAAGAAAACTGAAATCTGCTCGGCAAATTTCAACTTATCATGTGTGAGTATGATAAGTTGCATATACGCAATCCGACAGTCGACTGACATCTACTGCTTACTGTGCTACATTGGATATCCATCATCATCCCCTTCCCAGTTAATTTGTGAGGCAAAATTCCATGGATCGGTCCCACACTCCAGCCTAGGATCGTCATTTCCTGCTGGATCGGCCGTACGAAGTCTTGTTTTTTTCCCATGGGACTTGTACGTATAGAGGCAAGTGAGGACTGAAAACACTATCATACAGGTCACATGTTCATACGCTGTGTGTTGAAAACACTGCATCAATGCTCGTCCGAGCTCTCGTTATATATTGAGCAATGTTATTTCTCAAAGTCATGCAGTAAATCTCATTCATTATTTTGCAAAATTCTCGTCCTCACTCGGTACCCATATCAATATTGAAATCCCCGGCCAATACTATTTTGTAATGTCATCATCGCTCGATCCTGGTTTTGCATATAAAACGGCCCCACGTACTTTTGTTTTTAAGTTTGCAGCCAACACGCGAATCCCCAGATCTTGATTTGGAAACATTTCAACGCTTTCTACTAAGGGTTTAAGATGGCGTTTGATGTAAATGGACATACCGCTTGGCCTTCGCCGTGAAAGATCGCTTACTAAATGATGGTGATCGAAACAATTTAATTCGAATGTGTTTCTTAATATTGTCGATGTAAATGGACACAAAATTTACATCAAATTTTCCCCAATTACATCTCTCTTAATATCGTCCACGCTTCAGACAACAGCAAGATATCACTGTTCATATTCACATTGCTTACATTCGTTTAACAGTGTTTACATTTGTCCATTGTTGTATCCATTATTCAATTTGCTTGCTGCTCTTTTTGGATTGCGCCACGAACTCCTAACCAGGACAACATCATGTTCATGTTCACACATGATAATATATATAAATATAATATATAAGAAAATAATTTTTAAAATATTCATTGACAAGGTGCAAAGGTATTAATTTTTTTATAGTTACTTTTTAGCAACGCAGTGAAAATCTGGATTTGATGAAAACCAACAAATGATAGTCCAATGAGAATCCATCTTTATTCCCCAATGATTCATTATATTAACAGGAAAATAAATTACTCGTAATTAGCAGTATGGAAATTATTTTTATCAAAAATTATTTTTTTACTAGTTTTGATATGTTATTCCTTTACACAATGTTTCATAGAATTCAAAGGTACCAAACAAAATTCATAACTTGTCAACCAGTGTAAATTTGATTTCGAAGAAACCACAAAGGAATCTTCTGTGAAAACCAATCTTTATTTCTCAAAGATTTATTACTTTCACGAAGAAGGAAATCGCGAGGAAAATCTTGCTCATATATATATATATATATATATATATATATAATCCAGTTCGTCTCCAACCAAAAGTTGAAATATTACTTATAATTTTTTTATGCGGCATATACTTAGTGAAAAATAAATGGATGAGCAAATTCTTTAGTGAAATTTCTGATTCAAGTCCGAAGATCACATAAGCATTTCATTGCTGAAGTTTTTATCAGAAATTCCGGAGTGCAATTTTATACCTGCATTCATTCAATAGCTCAATGAAATGCAGAGATGTCTGAAATGTTAGTAAGATAGAAAACTGTCAAATACTATTAATATATATATATTAAGAGACCTCGTGGGTTGCAGACAGCTAGGAACGACGTGTCTCTTGTAAAAGTTATTCCTCTTTTATGATCTTTGACTCAAATGAACAATCTACAAATACGTAATGACTGAAGGAATTTATATTAAAGCTATAACAGCCAAATGCCATCAGAACTAGCCCAAAAGTTGGAAAAGGTACAGCTTCAACTTCACTCACTCATAAACTGGAGCAAAGCCGGTATTGCACCGTGGGAAATCCCATTTGCGCCACTTGGCATGCTAAGCAGAATTCCTATCTTTCAAACCTTAGAAACTTTCTATACATTTATTAACTAAATAATGTTTTTTTGTCTTAGATAAATATAATTATTTAATGGGAGGTCTCGACATCCAACAATTTAGTTGAATTTAATGAGAATTTTAAATTTAACCCCTACAATAATAATCCTAAAGTTATGTCTTTGAATGCAAATGATCTTTCATAAAAAGTTTTACAAATGTATTAAAAAAAAAAAAAATCCTTAAATTACAAAAATTATAACTTATCCCCATTCAGTTTCTTCAACAAGTAAAAAATTATGACAATTTCATTGGTGAAATAATATTATATAAACACTAAATTATTATTCAAGTTATTAATTGGCTTTTCTATGCAAATGGTTCATCCATAATAAAATTTTTTAAAAGAACGAATGTAATGCAATAATTATCAGATTATGTCAAAATCCAAACAAAAATTTAAAAAATGGTTATACAAATTTTGAAATGTTTTATCGATTCTTCTAAAAGCTGATTGACAAAGTAACTAATCAGTGAGTTTTTCCAAATTAATTTTGTTGACAACAAAAATGATGACGTCTGCAATTTCCGTCTGTCTATCACACGTGATATTTAAAGCATTCTTAGTGTAAAATTTGATTGATTAAGTATAAGAAATATTTAAAAATTAAATTATATTTAAAGTTAAATTACTTATTTGATTTCTATCGTCATTTTCGATTATACACCAGAAAATTCTAATAGAAACGAATTGCATGTTTCAGTATTTAATTTTTCATATTTTTTAAATAATTTCTGTATATTTATTATTTAATATTTTAAATACATTTTGGGGATATTTAGCAACATGAAGATATAAAAATACGATTTTTGAAAAATATTTTAATTGAAATTTTAAATTGAAAATGTACGGTTAGCATTAATTTGAAAAAAAATGAGAATTTTTCTTAATTAATAGTTACGCACTAAATTTAAATAACAATTCAAAAGAAATATACACATACAATAGTTATAATTATACAATACATTACAATAGTTGCAATAGTACAATAGTTAAACCTTGTAAGATTTACGAAGTATTGACAATTAAGGAGACAGACAATTCTTTCACTCTAAATAAATATATCTACTTATTAAGTCTAATGAAATAGAAATATAAAGAAACAAATTAGAAGCTAGTATTCACAGAAGTAGAAAATTGTAAAAAAAAAAAGGGAAAGAAATGAAAAATATATAATAAAACCATAAAAAGGAATCAAATGAATAATGTAAAAAACATTAATGAAATTAAAATACATATATGTATAAGAAAACTAAAATTTGAATTAAAAATATAACAATTATAAGCAGCACTAAATAAATATATTATTCAGAATTTAATTCATATTTATATATATTATACTATACAGGTTTTATATAATATTCAGAATTATAAATAAGAACAAATATCTGTCATTGATATCGCTTCCTATTTCATTTGGGCATTCTTGAGTTTTATATTTTTTTTCTGACTTGAAGAATAAAAAATTTATTTTTTAACTAAGCTTTTGTATTTTTAGCACAACTCATCATTTGCTTTGCTTTATTTGCAAATAATTATCTCACTTGTAATACAGGATTATATTTTGAGACTATACAAAGTGCAATAG